>PITA01000401.1:122841-283746 GCA_004023965.1 Spilogale gracilis | reverse complement strand
AAAAAGGAGAATTTCAGACCAATATCCCTGGTGAATATGGATGCCAAGATTCTTAACCAAGATTCTAGCTAATAGGATCCAACAGTACATTAAAAAGATTATCCACCACGACCTGGTGGGATTTATCCCTGGGATGCAAGGGTGGTTCAACATTCGCAAATCAATCAACGTGATAGAACAAATCAATAAGAGAAGAGAGAAGAACTACATGGTCCTCTCAACTGATGCAGAAAAAGCATTTGACAAAATACAGCTTCCATTCCTGATTAATTAAAACTCTTCAAAGTATAGGGATAGAGGGAACATTCCTCAACCTCATAAAATCTATCTACGAAAAACCCACAGCAAATATCATTCTCTATGGGGAAGAGCTGAGATCAGGAACAAGACAAGGATGCCCACTCTTGCCACTATTGTTCAACATAGTGTTAGAAGTCCTAGCAACAGCAATCAGACAACAAAAAGAAATAAAAGGTATTCAAATTGGCAGAGAAGAAGTCAAATTCTCTCTCTTCGCAGATGACATGATACTTTATATGGAAAACCCAAAAGACTCCACCCCCAAACTATTAGAACTCATATAGCAATTCAGTAATGTGGCAGGATACAAAATCAGTGCACAGAAATCAGTTGCATTATTATGCACTAACTATGAAAATATAGAAAGGGAAATTAGAGAATTTATTCCATTTATTATAGCACCAAAAACCATAAGGTACCTTGGATTAAACCTAACCAAAGAAGTAAAGGATCTGTACTTGAGGAACAACAAAACACTCAATGAAAAGAAATTGGAGAAGACACAAAAAGATGGAAAAGCATTCCGTGCACATGGATTCAAAGATTAAACATTGTTAAAATGTTTATACTTCCCAGAGCAATCTATACTTTCAATGCCATCCTGATAAAAATTCCACCAACATTTTTCAAAGTGCTGGATCTAAGTTGCTCTATGTGACATGACAGACACTGAGAGAAATTATCCCACTAAAACTGAGAAAAGGATGTAAATTGTGTGACTGTTGCAATTATGGTAGGATGGCCAGAAAGTAGCCTTGGTGGTCCTAAGAAAACCATCAAAGAGTCTGAGGGAAAATAGAGAGGCTGGTCTGAGAGGAGAATCACACCGTTTTGGAGAATGAGCTGCTCAGCTCACAACTGATTTTACTACACAGGACTGAGTGCATTCCATTTTAGTAAAAGTAGTAAGTCACAAATGCATAAGAAACTATCGATGTGCAGATGACCCACCTGTACATCCTAGCATTCCCCATTCTGGGGCACAGTAACTGAAGGACTTCTAGCTGCAAACACGTTGCAGTTTCTGTGCTTTAGGTCTTCCTCTGGACCACAGCACATACTCAGGTTGCAACACCACACAAAGTACTTTGGAGTTACTGCCTCCCCTTTACCCCAAGAAGTCCTTCAAAAAAAGACTGACAGGAATTGACAGATAAACATCCCCACTTCCTTAGCCCTGAGGCAGAACAATTCTAAAACATGTTCTATACTGTCTCCTAAAATTCCCAGGTAGTAGTAAACCATTATTGTCCATAGCAGTAACCATACCAAGTAATACAATCTTAATGGGTTTCTTTCTCATCCTTATGTCACTTCTCTATTCCTCTTCCAGTGCTCCCAGGAATCACCTCTCCGAAAAACATTCTGATATTGAGAAAGCTTATTGGTATTGGAAGGAAAAGTCCATTATAGTGGCTTTCTGGAAATGACAGAAAATCCCAAAGCACTTACTGAAGATTCTTGGATAGACTAAGCAGGCCAGAAATCACACTTAATGCTTGCTTAAGCCTCTTGCAATCAGATCCCAAGAAATAGGGTACCACTGAGAACTGATGCTCAAGATAAGTAAAGAATAAATGATTTATAGATCCCTCCTTCAAAGGTTTATCTGTCCTTGGGGCGCCTGAGTGGCTCAGTTGGTTGAGCAACTGCCTTCGGCTCAGGTCATGATCCCGGAGACCCAAGATGGAGCCCCACATCAGGCTCCCTGCTCGGCGGGAAGCCTGCTTCTCCCTCTCTCACTCCCCCTGCTTGTGTTCCCTCTCTCACTGTTTCTCTCTGTCAAATAAATAAATAAAATCTTTTAAAAAAAAAAGTTTATCTGTCCTTGTCAAGGCCATATACATTCTAGAGAACTTTAATGTGATCACGAAATTATACTGGTTATTTTGATATTTTTAGAAAATAAGAAGTGACAGCAGAAAAATGGAGGAAACAATTTTGCTCTGATTTTAAAAATAATCCTGAAAGAATATTTTAAATTCTATAATGATGAGCTTAAAACAAAATTAGAATATTTTTTAAAAAATAGATGCTTTGTGGCCATTTTTTTCTCAAAAAGTGGTAATAATTAATAAACAGCATTACAGATGAAACTAATTCCCTTTCTCAAGAGACTCACTGACACATTAGGAGAAAATTATCTATATCTTGATTGCAAGGCAACTTAATTTCTCATGATCTTCTCCTAAACAAGATGAAATTGAGTGAATATCCACTGAAAGATGATTGGAAAGTTGATATGTATTATTGCAGCCAGGTGATATGTATTATGACTATCAGTCTTGAAAATACTAACATTTTATACAGGATAATTGTCTGTTTGGGGGAGGCTTTCCTCTGCATTGTAAGTTGTTTATCAACATCCCTGGTCTGCCCCCAGTAGATGCCAGTAACATTCCCCATCCCCGCCATAACAACCAAAACTGTATCCATACATTACCAAAAGACCTCTGGGATGTAAAGTCCATTTTGTTTAGTGGAAGGTCTCTTGAGGGATGCCTAATATCTTTCCTAGGGAACACATTTTCACTAAATGTATATAAAATTTGCTAATGATTTTGTGTGAAGGGATATTGTTAGAGAACCAATACATATATTTATCTCAACTGGCCAGTATTCAGACTCAATGCAACAAATTTCTCATGGATGGTTATAAAGCCCTACACTTAAATTCAAATAATATATTTCCTAGGTATAAGTTAAAGGAGAACTGTCTTGGAAAAAGTCTGATGATTTTAATTGATCATAAATTCAATATTATCTAAAAAAGTATTAAAAGCTTTTTAAAAAAAAATAATACAAACTTAATTGTCATTATTAGAATAAAGTTTAAATCAGGGAAGTTGACACAACCATTGTAATTTGGTCTTATAAGTACTATGGTCACTTGTACATCACATTTTGAGAACAGAGGTTTAAGAGAAGTATTAAGATTTTAAGAATTTTAGCTTCCAGATAATTTGCATAATAACCAAGGGAAACCAGAACATTAAGAACGGAGAAGAAAAAAACCCACCAAGGGTGAAGGGAAAGTGAGAATATTGGAAAGGCTGTCATGTGGAAGATGAAGTACATTTCATTTTGCACAAAGAAAATTAGAACTAACAAGTGGGAACTACAGGAATCTAGAAATGAGAAATCACTACTGCCCCACATGAAATAGACTACCTTGCAAAAGAGTAACCAGTCCTTTAGTCATGGCTAGATAATGCTTTGTCTGGGATACCGTAAAAGTGCCATCTATATTAGAATTATTAACTCAAACCTTTAAAATTGCCTTAATTTTACATGAATTCTACTCTCTTAGTAACTGCCCAGAACATTTCTATGTTATACTGTTAAGGAGGTAAACTTTATTTTCTATTTTATCTTCTAGTAAAGTATTGAATTCTAATTATGCAAAGCATTTACATGTATTATATTTTAAAACTCTCATAGACTACAAGTTGTCTTATAGCACTTATTTTTTTTTAAGATTTTATTTATTTATTTTGAGAGTGGGAGAGAGCATGATTTGGGGGGAGGAACAGAGGAAGAGAGAGTCTCAGGCAGACTCCACACCCAGCAGGGAGCCTGATGCGAGGCTTGATCTCAGGACCCTGAGATCATGACGGGAGTTGAAATCAAGAGTTGGATGCTTAACCACCTGAGCCACCCAGGTGCCCTATATTAATAATCTTACTTATCTGAATAAACTTGATATGGTAGAGTGTCCAAAATCTTGCCCTAAATTCTGGGCTTGTGGCAGAACATTACTATTTTATTTAACTGTCAAAACAAATTGTTCTAAACAGTAAATACCAGATCAGAAGTATTCACTAAAACTTTTTATTTATTTATTTACTTATTTACTTAAAGACTTCTTTTATTGCTATTTTTGCTGAAGGATCCATACCGTGGCTCCACATTCTATGTTTTTTTCAGGGAGGTATTTTGCACTCTTAAGCATGGTTCATCGGTGGCATCTTAGAAACTATCGCCATTTCTTTCATAGAACTGATTCAGGTAAGAAACTTCGGGCGCTACCATTTGAATACCCAAGTTCCTCACCCAGAATTGTTGTCTTGTTTGAGGGAATGATTGTGTAAGAGAACTTATACAAGCACAAAATACAGTTATCGGACTTGGTCACTCAGCTTCCTTGATAAAATAGGAATTATCAAGAAGTGGTCAAAGCATCTTCTTTGCATAAGCCTCATGAAGAACTAGTTCCTCCTTTTCAGTGAATTTAATTTTGAGGTTAATTAGATGTTTTTGGTTGTTTTTGTTTTGTTTTGCTTTTTTGTAGTCCATTCACCATTTTGGAATATTGATGACCTCCACAGGATGAATGCCCCTTTTTTTTTTTTTTTTAAGATTTTATTTATTTGACAGAGAGAAACACAGACAGAGAGGGAACATAAGCAGGGGGATTGAGAGAGGGAGAAGCAGGCTTCCTGCTGAGCAGGGAGCCCGATGTGGGACTCGATCCCAGGTCTCCGGGATCATGACCTGAGTGGAAGGCAGTCGCTTAACCAACTGAGCCACCCAGGTGCCCCACAGGATGAATGCCTTTTGTGGACAGAGCCTTCCTTGCGGTGCGGTAAATATGTACAATGTAA
Source organism: Spilogale gracilis (assembly GCA_004023965.1). Taxonomy (NCBI): domain Eukaryota; kingdom Metazoa; phylum Chordata; class Mammalia; order Carnivora; family Mephitidae; genus Spilogale; species Spilogale gracilis. The sequence continues at coordinate 278,842 of PITA01000401.1, read as the reverse complement.
CCTCAAAATACTTGAGTATTCCAATATTTGGAGAAGTTTGTCTTCAAATGAATATCATGTTGTTCAAAATAGTGGATATATGAGATGAACAGAGTGATTTACATATACTGGTACTCAATAAATATCTGAAGTTTGAACTTGTAAAAACAAAGCAAAATTAATTTATATGAAGGTCAGAGAGCTGAACAAGTTACAAAAAAGGGTACTGCCTATGTACACTGTAAATATATATATATCTCCTCCATAATGTCTTAATCTTCACTGAACTATTTATCTTCAGTATTATTTTTATAATGAAGTTTTATTTATATACAATGTTTGTCTTCATGGTTTGGTTCCTAACATTTTAGGGAATTTTGAAGTCCTTTGAAGATTTGATGAGCCTAATTAGACTTTCTTCCCAGGAAAATACTTTTCTGAATATATCTGTCAAATTTAATTAATACATATTATTAGATATTTAACCCCTGGGCTCCACGGATCTATGTCCACTGGTCAAGAATCCTTGATCCGTTTACAATTGGTAAATTTTATATTACTTATTTCATCATCTTTAAAATTTCATACATTTTTAAAGTAAGATACATTACATAGCCTTTAACTTAGGTATTAAGAAGAGGTAGATTGTCTCTCCATTATATTTAAAGGTTATGAGTTAATAAGAAAGAAATAACATGTGTCTAGAACAAAGGAGGTATAAAATGGATTAAGCACTCATGCTCAAACCTTTTACTCGAAAAGACTGAACTCATGGTTTTCTATCAGATTATTCTCAAAGGCCAGAGTTTTAAATCAGTTGCCAACTAACTATTGAATTGAAACTTACAGAAAGAAAGTAACTGATGGGTCATCTCATTTCCACAGTGACTTTGCTTTTGCAGAAAAAAAAATTAGTGAGAGATGACATAGTGTATTCCTTTACACACTTGCCTTTTGCATTTTTATTTTTCTAATAGCACAACCTGAGCAAACATTTTTGACATGTTTTCTTGAATTCATTATTCTTATGGAAAAATAATAATACACAAGTTGCCACCTTTTCTTTGCACTTAGTTGTGCAAGGCACACCAGCTCTTATTATCCTTACTACCCAATGAGGTTGGTATTATTAACTTTTTCTTTTAAAGATTTTATTTATTTGAAAGAGAGAGAATGAGAGAGAGAGCACAAGAGGGGGGAGGGTCAGAGAGAGAAGAAGACTCCCCACTGAGGCGGGAGCCTGCCACGGGATTCAATCCTGGGACTCCAGGATCATGACCTGAGCGGAAAGCAGTCACTTAACTGACTGAATCACCCGGCGCCCCACCCTTAATTTACTGATGAGAAAAGTGAGAGAAGTGAGGTAACTCATAACTAGTAAATGGTAGTATTGGAATTTAATCACAGATTTACCTGAATTACACTGCTTTTTATAGAGAAAATCCTATGTATGAAATCAGCATCTTCGTATTGTTTTTAAGAGTTTGCAGTTTCCCAGAGAGCAAGAGGAATAGATGTAAACAAAAGTACATTTCACAGCTATATCTTTAAGTCTATGAATGTAGATAAGCTTAATGAACATTAAAACCCAGGAAAATAGAGGCGGTGTTCTTCTCCTGCTTGTCTAAAGGGCAGGTTTTCCTTTCACACTCAATCTTCCTTACGGGGTCACTTTGTCCCAAAATGGCGCCGCATATACTTTTTTAAAATCAATAAATCCACAGTTGTATTAAGAAATATTTTATTAACAAAACAGTAAATTCCACTTGCTTAGCATTTCCAATAATGGATAAATTGGCCTTGCAACAGAAAAAAAAACAAAACCAAACCCTTATACCCAATCACACAAAGTACTAGAAGGGCAGGGTTATGTGGCCTTCCTTTGATGTCTTGGGGACTGACCACCTCACACATTATTGTAGTATTTGTGTTTGCTTGTTTGTTTTTTAAAGGCAACACATTACATGGATAAAAAAGAAGCATACTCAGTCAGAAAAGTTACGGTCTAGACATGTAATCAAATTTATGCCAGGGAGTGTGAAATCCTGTTAACTTCAAACTATTCATGGAACCCGGATACATTTGGTACGAAGATACTTGGGATCTTATTCATGTCTTTTTTTTTTCTCTCTAGCTCATGTTCCTCTCTTTTCTTTCTCCATTCAAAAAGAAAGAAAGAAGAAAAAAAGAAAAAAAATGCTAGATATTGTATAGGCCAATAACATTAGAAGTATTTTTACTGACAATATTAGATTACATCATTGCATGAAATTTTAAGATTTATGCTGGAAAGAAACAATGAAATCAACCCCAAACAACATGCTTCATAGATATACTGCTTAAAAATACCATTATTTATTCTCTATCATATTTTGGAATCTTTCCAGATGGAAACTAGTTCGAGTTCAGTAGATCATATGGAAAAGCAACCATTTCTTTTTAAAACCTCAAGATGTAAATTAGTGGTTTCATATTTAACCTTCTTATTTCACTGGCTTTCCCTGAGTAAGACTGAATGAGAGGGAAAAAAAAAAAAGACAGGAATTCTTTAAGCTAGCAACAAAAGAAGAAGAAGAAGAAGAAAATCTGAAACACAATTTATGGATACTAAATTTTAGTTTTAAACCTCTACTTTCTAGGTCATGAAAAGCCTTTAAGACTTTTCACACACCACAATTACTTGGCAATCATAGATAGTAGTGATTTACTATGAATTGTATGTATTTCTAAGGTGCTGTATGTCTGAAATCCAGGCCACTTCTTGGCTTTTTTCATCATCTAAAGTATCACAAAAGATGTTTTGCATTTTTTGCCTTTGCTGATTAAAGCTAATTGTAAAGTTATTCTTTTATGAAATCTAATATCATTCATTTAGGAGATGTTAAAGTAATGCGAACAATTTTTACTGAGGCATCACCTTTCAATCTAATAATGCATTTCCTTTGCATTGCCTGCTCATATTAATAATTTATTGCTATGAACATCATTGAAACAATATGCAAAAACAAGTGTATAATCTATATTCTTCTATTACTTAATGTGTGTTAAACTAAAACTATATTTAATTGTATATATGTAAAACCAGAAAAGTTAAAATATGATCAATAATCAACAAATAATGATTTTTTTAGATGGATAGTAATACAGAACCAGAAATTACTGAAAATACTTTCTTAATTGAGAAAATGTTTACTTTCCAAAGTGTTTATCATGCACATCAGGTTCAGAGATATCATATATATATGTACACATAAATATGTACATATATAATTTTATTGGAAACAAAGATTTTAATTGCAGCAGCCAGGGTTAAGGTATAGATTAACCAATTTTACTTCTGTAACCTTCCCCACATAATGGTTCATATTCATGCAGCAAATACCAGTGATATTCTACTTGATAAGAAAAGGTTCCATTTCATTAGGGACTAAAATATTCTCAGGGTTTCTTGACAGCATGATCTCAATGAAGCAAATCACCCCATTTATCATCAATACCTTGGCACAACTATCTTCCTTCCTTCCTGCTTTTCAATTTGTCAGTAAACATTTGTTGTTATATATATATGCTCGGGTTTTCCATCATATCTGATGGATTCCTCTGTATTGGTGTGTGTGTGTGTATGTGTGTGTGTGTGTGTGTGTGTGTGTGATTATAAATGATGAAAGTATGTGGAAAATGTGAGTATTGGGGAGAGAAAAGAAGATTATAAGATACATATGTATATATTTGACCTTCTAATTCACACCTTTCATACAAATACTAAAACTTAATTGCAACAGAATGAAAGCTGTACATGTTAGAAAAAAAAGTAGCTGAGTCTTTTTATATACATTCATACATATCTTCCTTAGAATAAACACTACGTTGTATTTTTCTTTTAAAAAAAGTTAAGTAATTGTGGCAATTTATAGTGGTGGCAAAACCAAAAATCAACCCTGAAATAATTGTTGCTCTGATGTCATAAAACTCCCTATACTTAGCAACACTTATAACATTGAATTTACCAAAAATGGCTGAAGAGCAGAGATATATTTTGCATTTTCTATACAACAGGCTATAAAACATCACTTATCACAGTCCAGAAAGCACACAGAGATGGATTTTATATAAACATATGTAATAACATATTAAGCGTGCATGAAAATTTCCCCATGATTGCATCTATGCCCTCTTGGTTTTTGTTTGTTTGTTTGTTTATTTTGAAATTTTAGTGTGAAAATGTGCCTTATATTTCACATTGTTGAAAATAAGGCCTCCATACTTTTTTTCCCTCACAACCAGAAAGGGGCTTTTTGAATGTGTTCCTACACAAGTCTTCAAAAAAGCCAGCACTTTGTTTCAAATGCAAGTTCCAACCACCGTTCCAGCTGCGCCAGGTGGCAAACCCAAAGGTTTGCAGGTTGGGTCATTCAAAATGACAGTCTTCTCTGGCAATCGGACTAACTGACTTCTCAGGAAAGCGCTAGCACTTTGGCTAAATCCAGGATCATAGGTAGCTTCTTTTTTTTTTTTTTTTTTTTTTTGTAGTGTGTGTTGTGTTGTTTTTGTGTTGTGCCTTGATGTTGTAATACTCCTTTGCTTTATGAATGCGTGCGGTCATCACTGTCTTTTAGGAGTGTTCCAGCAACATAAAGACAGGCAGAGTAAATGAAAACACTGTGGATGTTAGGGAATTTATTGGCCCCTGTTTTGTTTGTTTGTTTGTTTGTTTGTTTTCCTTTCTTTTTTGGAGAAACAAGAGCATGAGATACTTGTTTTTATTTTTTAAAAACAGTCTTTCCTTCCTGATTGCATTCCCTGTCTTCTTTTGTATGTGCTTCATAAAAAGGAAAGTAAATAAGTTTATATTATGTCTCAGATAAAATGAAGACTATTTCTATACAAGGGTCTTTTTAAGATCTTGGGATCAGACGTAATACTCTTTATCCTTGTTTTTCTTATTTTTGTTGGCGCTTTTCGCACTGCTGGGTTGTTTCTCCTTTACGACAGCCCCATTGGACTGTGCTGAGTTACTGATGTAGTTTCGACTCTCGTCCACATGGTATGAGCCTTCATCCCGGTTTCTGTACTTGTACATGGCATAGAGAAGGATGAGGATGCACAGGGCGGCAGCAGCTACTATCCCCACCACCATGCCCGTGGTGCTGCTGGACTCCCGGATCACTTCCGCTGAGCCTGGGTAGGGCTCTCTCCCGCCTGCTCGTGTTGGGTTCGCTGTAGGAAAGACCGCGAGAAACACAGAGCATGATTACTGAGTTCATCGAATGCCGGAGACTATATTAACATTCACCATCTATTTTCATGCCTAATGGAGTAACACCTTACTGCTTTAGGAGAAGTCTATGGCTGCTAAATGCAGCAATCCCTATGCCTCGTGGTCACTAAAGCTAGGCACTATGAATCAAAGCACTTGGGGAGAGATTTTTCACCATTTTTTTCTTTATCGGAGATCAGTTTCGTTAACGGCAGCAACAGATAAGTTTCCTGTAGCTCTTAAGGGGCCATGTTGATGTGTCAGGTGAAAAATTATAAACCCAACATGGTAAATAAAATCATAATGACACTCCCTCATAATATCAGAGGGTATTAATTTAGCAGTCAAATTGATGTTCATACAGATAGATCACTGAGGGCTAACTCTAGACTCTAAATTATGATAGCTAAACTTAGTATTACTTTAGAAATCATGTTGGCCTCATACAGTAATGAATATAGTATAGAACAATAGCATAATCTAGGCACTCTGAAGAGACTTCTCATGCTCGTTTGTAAAAGCGTGATTTTAGTCACATCTTTACAAACTAAAACAACACTAGATATACTTTTGGAGGATTGTTTATTCATATAAGTATATATGTATCACTCATTCATTAGCAGTGGTTGAGTTACCACCAAAACTAAATTTGGGAGGGCGAAGTAGGAAAATATTTTTTCTCTGTTTTATAGACTATCTAAATTGGGTACAAGTCAAAATTCAGTACTTAATAGATAATAATGAATAAAGAACTGGCTAGCATACTTTTCTTCAACTGGCAAATTTCTCCTTCAAATCTTTCCCAAGTATAAATAAAGCTCTTTCATAGATACAAGAAATAGTTTACAGGGTTCATTAATGTCTTCTCCAGGGCATAGTCAGGCACTGAAAGTGATGACAGACGGAGAGAAAAAGTCCTGGGATTTAATCTGTGAATGGGGGCTGGAGGGCAAGGAGAAGCTCCTTTTCCTTATACAATTAGCTTTTTATGCGGGGGAGGATTTTTAAAAGAATAAGAACTGTACAGAGATAATTTTTCCTATCTCTGATGCTCAGGTCATTTTTCTCTATGAATTGTGATTTTTTTTGTCTGAATCTCTGACCTCTCCTTTGTCTTATAGAAAAAGATTGCTTTTCAGATGTAGTGAATTAAAAATGCTGTAATTTTCAAAATATTTTTTTTGTAAATTATGCACAATGAATTAAAGAACCTTAAGGTTGTATACATATCAGATTATGGGTGTGAATATAAATAGTGTGTGTTTGTTTATGTAGAAATTGAACAGTTCAAAAAGACTACAACTGTGCTTATTATTACTAAATATCATTTAGTAGCTATTTTTTAGTATTTCTAGAAAAGTTCCTATTAAATACTGGTAGTCATTCACCAGCTATAGCTCTGTACTGCTTTGTATCTCATTTTCAAGCACCACCAGGATTTCTTCTGCATCATGGAGGGGTGGGGGGGTGTCTTGCTGTCACTTTCCTTTCCTTTCCCAAATAAAGCCTTACACATAGAGTCACTGACAAAGTAACAGTTCCCAGGCTCAAAGCAGCAATATGCTCTGTTCTGGAGCCGCAAAATGTATCAGTGAAACCTTTCTATGCTGAGAATATCACTGCTGAGTTTACAAAAGCCCATGTAATGTTGCTGAATAAAAAGCCTGTTGTTGCTTCTGTGGCCAAGGGGGAAGGAGACAAAGGCTATCATCCACAGTATTTGATTACAGGAATTAATTTCCTCTCAAAAAGAATAGAACCTTGCAGGAACCATGTCAGTACCTCACAAACCAAAGGCAGCGCCTGCTCTTTCAGGGACAGCCGTCTTTGTCCACATCTGCCAAAGAGCTCAGCTGCGAACTTTCACCAAATGACAACTTGTTACTTGCTCATTTGTGGATCATTGTTTTAACACGGTGTCTTCGGTGCTAAAGGAAGGGTTTTATTTAAATGTTACCTAAATCTTGTTCCCCACCCTGGTGGAATGCTTTTATTTTACACACATTTTTTTCATAACAATCTCCCTTTGTCAGAGAAAAATGGGGAGAATGGATATAAAGCCCTAATCACCTAGTTCATGCTAAGAAGACTTGAGAGTTTAATGAAACACAGGGTTGAAATGTTTTATACAAGAGTACATATGTTTGTTTTTTTCTAGTTAGGAATTGATATTGTAAATGGACTATTTTATCCAAGAATTTTATTTTATTTTTATTTTTTTTAAAGATTTTATTTATTTGATAGAGAAACACAGTGATAGAGGGACACAGCAGGGGGAGTGAGAGAGGGAGAAGCAGGCTTCCCACCGAGCAGGGAGCCTGATGTGGGGCTCGATCCTGGGTCTCCGGGATCATGACCTGAGCCGAAGGCAGTCACTTAACCAACTGAGCCACCCAGGCTCCCCTACCCAATAATTTTAATCTTATTTTTATCTGCTCTAATATTTCTGATATATTTTCACAACAATTATATAAGTATCACAGCAACAACAAGTTGATGTTAAAATTAGAATGAGATTCAAAGACCAAAGCAAAGTCTCAAGCGCTTCAATTTTGCCATACAGGCATTTGATAAACACCTCCTATTTAAGGAAAATACTCGCCTTTTTTGCAACTCCAGCCAAAATGTTGCTTAAGTCACATGCAGGCCTAAAAATATCTCCGCAGCCCACATGAAAATAAAGAGTCTAAATATCATTTTTTAAAAATAACTGACCAAAAACTGCCAAAACCCAGCGATGAAACACTTTATCCTTTCCCCCTGTGATTCACATTTAAAAAATTAAAAATGACCACAAGTATTATTATAGGTCTGCTTGCAATATGCAGTTGCTTCCATAGCTCACTGATTATTCAATAATTTTTTCCTATTTTCACTTCAAATCTAAAGGTAAGTGACATTTTTCTTTTGTGCTAAGATCAGAAGTATCTATACACTAAAGACATCTGTCCGAGATGTGGAATAAAAGGCTAGAGAAAGGGGCGCCTGGGTGGCTCAGTTGGTTGGGCGGCTGCCTTCGGCTCAGGTCATGATCCTGGAGACCCGGGATCGAGTCCCACGTCGCGCTCCCTGCTCGGCGGGAAGCCTGCTTCTCCCTCTCTCCTTCCCCCTGCTTGTGTTCCCTCTCTGGCTGTGTTTCTCTCTGTCAAATAAATAAAATCTTTAAAAAAAAAAAAAAAAAAAAAAAGGCTAGAGAAATATGGAGCACCTGGGTGACTCAGTCGGTTAAGTCTCTGACTCTTGTTTTTGTTTTTTTTTTTTTTTTTTTTTTTTTCACTTGGTTTTGGCTCAGGTCGTGATCTCAGGGTCCTGGGATCCAGCCTCACGCTGGGCTCCATGCTCAGCACAGAGACTGCTCGTCCCTTTCCCTCTCCCTCTGTTTCTACTGCTCTCCTCTACTCTCTCTCCCTCTCAAATAAATAAATAAAATTCTTTTTTAAAAAGGCTAGAGAAATTTAAAGAATATTTGTAAGTTATAAATGTGGTTTCACTTGTTGTTATTAATGGTTTATTTTGATGATTGCTGGAAATCTTCGGAGGCAATTTCATATTAATATAAATGTAGAGAATAGTAGAAATGCCCCAGAAAGCTAAATGCCTTCTTATGTAATTTGGTGAAAATTTATATCAAAAAAAAGGTCTTAAACCTTTAAGACAATGAGAAAAAGGAATTTGATCAGAGAGATCAATAAGCAATTCTTTTATTTCATGCATTTGAGAATTTTTCATTCCCTTTACCTGCCACAACACACTAAATCAAGACATTTTAAATAAATACGACAATCTATATGTGTTTTCTCAGCAGTATTAAAAAACAAACAAAAGGGGGCGCCTGGGTGGCTCAGTGGGTTAAGCCTCTGCCTTGGGCTCAGGTCATGAACAAGGTCCTGGGATTGAGCCCCACATTGGGCTCTCTGCTCAGCAGGGAGTCTGCTTACCCCTCTCTCTGTCTACCTCTCTGCCTACTTGTGATCTCTCTCTCTCTGTCAAATAAATAAATAAAAATCTTAAAACAAACAAACAAAGGAACTATGGTTTACTTTCATTCTATCTACTTTTCTCTGTCCAACCATGTGATGAGAACATTTTCAAAACAAGTAAAAGAGTCAAGGAGGGCGCTAAGAGAATGGAATACATACAAATTAGCAGTCAATCCATGAATGGTCAAAAGCTAATGGACTCTGAGGTGAAACTAAGCAAACTGGATCAGAGGCACAGAGTACCCAGGTCAATGGAAAACTTGAGGAGGACCAGGGATGGGTACTGCAAAGACAGAGCACCTAAGCGTCCTTTCTCCTGACTGAAAACAGGCAAGTAAACATCCAACTGTGGTGATGGCACATGTATTTTGATTTGAGGGTTAGGCTGTGCATGAAAGGGAAGGGAAGGGAAGGGAAGGGAAGCGAAGGGAAGGGAAGGGAAGGGAAAGGAAGGGAAGGGAAGGGAAGGGAAGGGAAGGGAAGGGGGAAGGGAAGGGAAGGGGAGGGGAGGGGAGGAAAGAAAAAAGTGAAGAAAGAAAAGAGTAGATGAACTATCCTAAGTATCCGTTTATATCCTATTTCAATGATTCACAAGGTACGAAAGCATTGTGAATTACACACCATTTCTGTGAACACTAAAACCACAGATGATATTCCCTCCTGTGTCATTCATGCCTGTCATGGTGTACCCTCAGAGTCGCCTGGAATGGGGGATAAACGACAAGGTCTGCTACCTGTGGGGAAAGCTTGTACGCACACTAGACAGGCAGTATGAAGGCTCTGATTTCACCTAAACGATTCAAAAGCTGACTGCACTGCCAAGGACAAAGGCTGTCGAAAGGGTTCAAGCCGCTTTCACAGAAGCTACTTTTCAGCTAAAATGGCTATAAAGTATTCCTCAGACCCAAAGATGGGTAAACAGTGTTACCTTAGAGGACAGATAAAAACTGATTTTTAATTCTCTCTTTATCTCTGTCAAATATTTGGTGCGATCTGGTGGTCTCTTTTAGAAGCCTTCTACATAGTCTGCTTTGGCTGAGATTCAAGAATCCTGCATGTCAGCTCTATGTATTTTCTTGTTTTTCACTGTCTGATTAATACTGTGATTATTTAGGTAGGCACAGTCTTTCACGTATTAGGACACTTATTAACATAGTTCCACACTATACCCTAAACCAATTTATTCGTATCAGATAATAATTCATTGTGGAAAATGCTCAGCGCAAAAGACACATCCCAGGGCCCTGTCATATAAAACGAATAAAAACGCATTTGTTGCTTTCACAAAAAATTTAAAAATGAAACATTTAAAATTTTAACTTATCCATAAGTTTGCTGAGATAGTTATTTTAAACTACCATGACAAGAAGAGAAATTGTCCTGATATATGTTCGTTCTTTATTTTTGACAGCCTTTGGCACTACATCTGTGAAAGAACATCATTTCCCCAAATAAGAACTCATTTCGATCCAGTGAAAAAACATCATGGAACAAACATGCTTAAGTGATACATTAGGCTTCGGCAGAGAACAGAAAAGAGAAGACTTGTTGTGGCGGGTCTCCCTCCTCTCCAGTCCCTGTGGCCCTCTGCCACCAACCCCATGTTCCTCTCTGCTCTCCCTTTTCTTCTTCCTCTCTCTACTTCCTCTGGGTGGCCCTCTCCCAGCTCATGACTTGTCTTTGAAAGTGGCCCTCAGAGAGCATGATGGGTCAGCGAGATGTTCAGTGAGTAATAAAACCTATTGCCAGGCTCCTAATTTCAAATCACAATACAAAACAGCCCTTACTGGCAAAAAAAAAAAGTCTAAATGTGATTGTTTCACCAGAACATAGTCTGTGTTTCATATTGGAATGGCTTACTTTATCATTTAACTTTCTAAATGTGTTCATAGAATAGAATTTTATGCTTTATCAAAATATATGCTCTTCTATTACCAATTTAAAAAACTTCACTTAGGCAGATGGGGATGTGCAGAGCACAGGTAAGTCCTTTGGCGTTGCAGTGGAGCCTGTGTTTACCAGCTGGCCACTGCCAGATTGTATCTAATCATAACCTTAGTTTAGGCAACTGGGGACTATAAAACCCACATTTACTTAGCACGATGATTCACAACTGAAGTTCTAAAGTAACAATGCATTTTGGAAGGTAGATTTTTGAACATTAGCCAATTTTTCCAAAGAGGCTTCACTTTGCAATGCAAAGTGTCTGGCATCCTCTGGTTATTCTTTTTTTTTTTTTTTTTTTTTAAGATTTTACTTATTTGACAGAGAGAAACACAGTCAGAGAGGGAACACAAGCAGCGGGAGTGAGAGAGGGAGAAGCAGGCTTCCCGCCGAGCAGGGAGCCCAATGTGGGACTCCATCCCGGGTCTCCAGGATCATGACCTGAGCCGAAGGCAGTTGCTTAACCAACTGAGCCACCCAGGTGCCCCTCCTTTGGTTATTCTTTCTGAGACTGGAAAAACAGCAATGAGATATTGTTATAAAAAAATAAAACTGCTCTTGATTTATGTTCTTACAATACTTTGTGAGAAATGATGCTTAAAACCCTAATTCCTGTCACATAAAATGAGGGTTGGGTGGGTGGCAGGACCTTATATTTCCATTGGTGAGTTCACCAAGGCAATAACCATGCCATCAGATGCTCTTTTTATCACTCAAATTGTCATTTTTATGAAACTATTATGTATACTTGGATGAGCTGTTCTTTCACTGTAATCTTATTATATTTATGTTTTTTTCCAAACTTGGCTTTGTAGGGTAAGATTACAGTTTCCAGGCAATTCTTATCCTTGGTTTTATTTCTTCAATATAGACTGTTTGTGTATAGGCACGTCATCAACCATGACCCTGTTACATCAGGGATGAAGCAAGAATTTTACTATATACTGAAGACAATGAAAATTCTGCTTTTGAGATTTAGGAAAAAATATAAGAGACTGCCAATTTTAAGAAATAATAAGGAATAAAACACACCAATGATAAAAAAAAACATCAGAATATGAGCTGTATATTTTGGATCAAGAGAGGTATATGTAGGATTATAAAACTTCACAATGTTCAACATATATCACCCTGCCACCTGGAATTGTTGGATGTCTTGTCTCACAATAATCCTTTTTAAAAATTACTGGCAAGATGCGTTTATTGAATTTTTTTTCTCACTAAGGGTTTTTGACCAGTCTTTCTCATTTTATCATACATTAAAGTAAAAGTAATCAATTTTAAATTTCTGTCTCCACCCCACGTAGGAAAAAGTTGCCTAAAATGATCTCATTAGAACAGAGCACTGTACTGTGTTTTAATAGATGTGGAAATTATTATAATTCTAGGCTAGTCTTGAAAGTGGTTTCAGATTTATGGGGAAAGATTTGATTTTTCCAGTGCCCAGTTTCATTAATACTGTGAAAAGAAAATTGGAATTGTAGGCTCCTGGGGTGTTTGTAAATTGAGATTAGCACAGTTTTGTCCCTCATCTCCAGAAAAAATAAAGTTTATTATTTTTTCCACTTCTGTGCTTCAATACAACCTGGGTCAGAAGAAACAATTATGATGCAAGCTCTCAAAAGAATGCACATTTAAATGCCACAGCTACAAGAAAGCAGGTAGGCAAAGATTTGTATGCATGCTCTAATTTCAACTCGCACTGCAGTTTTTTTGAAGGGTGATCAATGCTAGATGTTTCAGATCCTTCCCATCTTCCCTTGCTGTCAACTCCACCTATGCTTTGCATATTCAGAAGTTTGCTCATGCAGGTCAGACAAAAGACTTGAGGGAGGCCATGTCTGACATGTCTTAGCCCATCTAATAAAATGGAAGAAACTTGGAAATCAATAAGCCTTTGCTACCTGTGTGGCTGCTTGGCCTAACATTTTCCTCTTTCAAAGCCACAAAAGCACCTGTGTGAAGGGATGTACAGAGGACACCACTGGGGGATTGAGGGATAATCTTCACCAGAGATCTCCGTACTACATGGGAAGGGATGCTAGCCTCAGAAAAACTCATCCAGTGCATGGAGGACAGAAAGTACCAACTAGGACAAGCTACTCCCTCAAAAGGGACCACATGGGACAAAAAAGGCAATGGATAATTATACCCTGTATGACTTTGGTCACAATGAAAGCTAATAGAGGAACACACACATTCTTCCTCATCTCTGGGAGAAGCCAGAGGATTATGGCATTTATAGAAGCCTGCTCTTAAGTCACCTTATACTTTGTAAACTGTATGCCTACAGGTTAGCCACCCACAGGTTTCATGAATTTTAACATGGTCATTGTGCCTATAAAGTTTTATTAGAACCTTTGAAAGTGTCAAGGTATTTACTAAAGTATCAGTGTGACTACTATCCTCATGGCCCTTCATGGTTTGCCCACACCTACCTACTCAAACTTGTCTTCACTGTCTCTCAAAGGAATCTGCAGTCATTTTATTGTTGTCCCTAGTTTTCACATGTGAATAAAATTCTACCTACATGCCTGGCTCATATGATCTTTTTCATCGTGCCTGGCTCCATACTACTTATTCCTCAAAATTAGCTTAATGCTCTATCTTTTGTGAAGTTTTCTGAGAATATTCACTCCTTCTGTCAACTAATACGTAGTGAACCAGAGTTATGTCCCAAGGACTATACTAGGTCCTCAGGGTGGAGTGGAGAGCCATACACCCTTGACACTGCCTTCATTTCATGTACCTTGAATATTCCAATCAAGAATCATACGGTTACTTAAAACGACTGCTGGAACATGTGTGATGAAAGGAAATGGTAGCTACCATGCAGGCATAGAACAAGGATTTAGATTGGAGAGTCAGAAAGACCTGACTTGGTGACATTTATGCTGACACACGGAAAAAGTCTGGAGACTAATCAAGTGCAAAGTGGGCAGAAGAGTCTTTGGGTCAGGAGGAAAAAGGAGGAATGACCTCATGTAAAGAAAGCTTGTTTTTCAGAAACTCAACAAAAATCGGAGCGGCTGTAGCATAGTGAATGTTGGGGGAGAGTGAGAAGAAATTTGAAGGTGGATATAAAATTAACATATGGATTATAGGCCATGCAATGAAGCCATTCATGATAAGATCAGCATATTAGACTTCATAAAAAGCAACAAATTGATGGGGAAAAAGGAGTCACTAACCCAGTGAAAAACGCAAATGAAAGGAGAGGAAAAATATGTGCGGCATATATAACAGACCAGGAGTTAATACCACTAAGATACAAAGAGCATATATCAAGTGACATAAAAAAGACCAAACAATCCATATAAAAATGGACAAAAATACACACAAGCAGGCAGAGAACAGAAGATCCAAATGGGTGATTAAAAGTAGGACAAGACACTAAATTTCACTAGAATGGAAGTCAAAATAAAATAAGAAGTTTTTTTCTTTTTCAACAAAATTAGAGGAATAAAAAAAAGAAAAAGTGATAATTGGCAAACATATTTATTTGGGAAATGGGCAATTTTGCTGGTGAGAATATGAATTCTTCAGTCATTTTTTAGGAAGTGATCTAATAATACCTTCTAAAATGTTATAAAGATTAAATTGCAGTGGATGATTGGTACATAGGAATTGATTAGACAGCCCTCTAACTTTTTATATGCTTGAAATTAGCAATGATAAAAGTTAAAAAATACACAGATATTTTAATCAAGTAACCTCAGTTTGGGGAATATGGTCTACATGATTAAATACATCAGCATATAAATACATAAATACAGGATGTTTGCTATAATGTTATGAGAAGAAAAGAAAAAAGTGTAAAAACTCAAGCGTTTGATAACAAGGCTATTGTTGAATAAATTACAGCACACCCATAGTCTAACATTTTAAGAGAGTTGAAAATAGGAGTTAGAGTCAAATTTGCCGACCTGAAACATGTCCATAATATATTAGTAAAGGAGAAAAGCTAGTTTAATTTATATAGCATGCTTCTACTTCTATAAGACAAGAAAGAAAAACAACCCTATATTTATATGTTTTAATAGGAACATTGTGAAAAGTATATGAAAGATTCATGTCAAGTTGTTACCATTGGTTAATGTATGGAAGTGGGGAAAAAGGGGGGGAAATAAAACCAAGTAGAAAAAGCTAATTAAATTTTTTCAACAAATATTTATTGGGTAACAACAATTTACCACGTACTGTATAAGATACTGATGATCTCAAGGTACCCAAGACAGCCATGGGTCTATATTAGTGTGTATTAGAAATACAACAGAAAATATAAGAAAACAAGATGATTTTAAAATTTAAAAATTCAATAACAGAAGGCAGCACAAAATTTGGTACTAAGAGAGATAATAATGAGGAGGAGGCTTTAGAAAGGGACATCAGCAAAAGGCTCTCAGAGTAGGACGTACTTGAATTGAGACTTAAAGGAGAAGAATGATACAAGTTTCTAGATTGAACTCTGGAAAGCCACTGAGGATAAAGAACGAAACTGTGAGATAGACTGGCCTGAAGCTGCAAGAACAGAATCAAGATGTATGGGGTGATTTGCAGGAAACCTAATTTCAACCCAATCTTCCCTCAACCATGTAGGACATCCTCCATTTTAGTATGGAGCCCACACCATTGTGAAAGCTTGCTTTAATGTTTCATTTCTGTTGGGTTCTTTGTTTCCAGACTGTTGCTAGGCCTTTGAAAGTTTCCTGTAATTCTATTTGTCTTTTCTACTACTTCCCTCACCTTCTAACATCTAATGAAGACTGCACACACATGCTACAGAATGTGTTTTCTGATTGATTAGAAGAAGAGATTCTTGTTAAGTCCATGAATTTTCAGGAGTAGACTGGGGTGAATTTAACCATTAAGAAAATGTGAGAGACCTCTGATTTCAGAGGTAATAAACAGGTGGGCAAAACACTGGCAGTGACATCATAAATATCATTCTTTCACCACTTCCCTAACTTCCAGCCCTTCAGCATCTTCTATAAAAGGAGGAAATAAAATATCTATTCCCTTAAACCAGAAACCCCTTCCCCTGTGCTTAGGCATACTGGGATCAATTTATATCAATGCAAGTATCATTTCCGCATTTATTTTCCTTATGCCTCCAAGTAATAAGCCACTTACTTCTAATGACTAAGTCATTGTGTTATTTAAAGTCAACCAAGTTAAATTTTCAGTTTGGTTGTCTTATTTACATCATCTGACACCCATAGCACCACAAATAGTTGAGAGCTAATTTGGAGCTCTTTTCTCAAAATAAGCAGAATAGTTGCAGCAGTTTCTAGGGTACTTTTCAAGACTGTTTCCATTGGAAAGGAAGTTGAAAAGAGGCTCATCAGTCAAGACAAAGTTTCTATAATTATTAAACAAAAGAAAAGCCATATAGACAATAATTGAGAAAATCAGCTTCAAAGCGAGGGAGCCTGGAGAGTATTTTTCATCAAAATGTATTACATTTCAGAAAATGCCAGAAGAGCTATATTTTCAAATGTAGATTATACTCTCCATTACTGATTTTTACTCAACTATACTTTTCAATAGCAAAATAGCTTCTTTTCCTGGTCACTCAACGACTAAAACACCTAGGAATACATACACTCAGAAATCACTTTTCTTGGGGTACCTGGGTCGCTCAGTCATTAAGCATCTGCCTTTGACTCAGGTCATGATCTCAGGGTACTAGGATCGAGCCCCACATCAGGCTCCCTGCTCAGCAGGGAGTCTGCTTCTCCCCTCTCCCACTCCCCCTGCTTGTGTTCCCTCTCTCTCTGTGTCTCTTTCTGTCAAATAAACAAAATCTTTAAAAAAGAATCACTTTTCTTAGGATGCATTTCACTTTTTCACATATAAAAAGTTAAACAACCGATCTTTACAAAAACCGAGAGGATTCATTCCAAAGAATCTTCAAGCCTGGAACTAGGAATTTACAGATAATCTAGTTTATAGAAAGACAAAAATGGCTCCAGGATTGTAAGTAGTGAGGAGTGTGTGTGCGTGTGCACATGTGTGCGTGTAAATACTGCAGCCCTACTTTCAGTTCTCCAACATAAGTTGCTTGTCATATTTTTTTTTGTTTTTGTTTTTTTCTGTTTTTTACCATTTACATGTCAAGTCAGGGTTTTGAAGAGCTCCAGAAAAGACTTCATAATACCACAGTGTTATTTAACTTATATATTGTGTCATCAAAACATCCTTTCTTAATTTTCTTCCAAATACTGCATAGATTCACCTTTAGTAGATATATTTTCAAGTACTTAACTGTCACCTGAGGCTCAATGCAGCCCCTCTGCTCTCACTCACCATGAGGTTTAAATTTCCTTTCTTATTTTATTCGGTTAACAACTCTTACCTTCGCTGAATTATTAGTATATGGTAGGTTCTGTGCCGTTCCTACACACCCATGCTCTCTAATTTAAGCCTCGACACAACTCTGTGGTATAGGTGTTAATACTATTTGACAGGAAAGGAAACTGAGTCTCAAAGAGATTATTGTTCTTTAGGAACAAAGATAAAATTCACACTCAAGTATGTCTATAGCTATTATCACTTTATACATTCAATGTGTCTGCATTTACGACCACAGAACAACTTGTTAGTATTTTCCAGGTCATCCTTTCCTGTAGAACTGGGCACTTTAGGCTTCTTTTCTACACAGTTCTTCCCCTTCTGACTCCACTCTCCCGCACCTGCTGCCATCTATCGTCAATTCCGGTAAAAGGCATTTGCACCGCGCAGAATCTAAGGAAAGCAGCGCAAAGCGGTAAAAAGAATACTGTTTACTGGGTTCTAGCCCAGGGACTGCACCTGACTGGAGAAGTGACCTTAACAATTTACGATCCCCTGTTAACATTTCTTCATTACAAACATCATGGTGGTACATTATTTACCTCCCAGGGTCCCCAGGAAAATCAGATTGGGTAGAGTAATAGATGTGAAAGTGCTCTGAGAAGGATCAAGTACGATACGAAAACAAGGATAGTCCGATGCTTCTCCCTGGGTCTTCCACACAACAGGTATGGAATCGGCAATATTAAAGCAGCCATGATGCTGACCCTTTAGGACATTATCTTCCCGGGGGTCACTGTAGTCAGGGACTTGCCTAACATGCACGGAGATCCTGTGACTTCAAGTGACAAGAAAATCACCTATTTGCCCGGCATGCTGATGAAGGCCCTTGACTGTCATGCCGCACGTGGGGCTCATTTCCGTTTATCTGGGGAACCTTCTATCGCACGAATCAGTGCTCTCTGGTGCCCAGGGTTGGAGTGCATTAAATTTCTCCCTCTTTCAAAATTTCATTATGGTATTTTATATTTTTAGGTGTCATTGAAGGAATCTCCTCAGACCACTCTTTAGTCATCACTGACAGCAAGGCTTTTTGTCGTGGAAATAATAGCTCTTCTGATGAGGTTTTAGGTTTCTTTCTAAAATTGTTAGGTCGATTCTTTGTTGCTTCTTCCTTGCCTGCCCTGGAGTTCTGTGGTGTACTTGGAATGAAATACAGGGCAGGGTCTCTGCTGCCCAGCTGTCTCCTGGGCGCTAGGCACACTGCTCCTCAATCAGGGCCCCTGCACGCTGTCTGCGGAAGTTCAGGTCATTCTAGGCCCTAGAGCTGTATCTAAGTTTCCTGATTAAACACTGGGTCTACTCACTTTGGGTGATCGTCTTTATATTCCTGCCAGAAAGCTACTATCGTCTCAATTTCCTTTTGTTAGAAAAAGATCACTTTTTTTTTTTTTTTTTTTTTTTTTTTTTGTGAAAGTATAAAGGCTGAGGTCAAAGATTAGCCAGGTCCTCCACTGAGCTCCTCAGAAGAAAGCATGTCAAGTCTAGAGCTGGGAAATACGCTAGGGAGGCCATCCAACATGGGTGGGGGAAGGGGGGTGCAGATTACACACACAGGCAGGAAGGCTAATCACTCCTTATTTCCAGAGCTCAGCAGGGCAGAGACCTACAATTTTTTCCTCCAAAAGTGAGAAGAGCAATTGATATGTACTCTCTTCCCATCCTCACAACCTAAATTTATCCCAAACTGAGGCACCACTCTTGTCTTCTCAGTTTCATAGTGGCTTCTGAGCAAAGTTTTATGCTAATATAATTCAGAAACACTTTTTTAAACTTTCTAGGTGTTAAAGTGCCAATTACTGACATTTCTCCTTCTTGCCAGGGGATATAGGTTTCTTTCATTTATAAAATGGTTTACTCCTCAGTTAACTTGCTAGTACTATAATAAAAGTTAGTTTATATCATCAAACGTTCTATGTGGCAGATTGAATGCTAAGTGCTCCACGCTTTTACCAGCCCAACAATGTCATGAGTATTTACCATTATTCACGCCATTTTGCAGGTGCAAAAAGTTACGTACACAGAGGTCCAGGGCTTTGCTTCGGATTATACAGCAAGTGGCTAAACTCAGACACTCTGATTTCCAAAGTTTAGTCAACTAACTTGGAAGATTTTAGTGTGCTCCTAGATATGGTTCTTCTTTCTACTAGTTTTCTTTCTTTGATGGCCTCTGTCTGTATTGGGATCATTAATACATTCTTTTTTAACTTGGAAAATTAATACTGTCTTCTCGTCTTTCCTATTTCGTTACCAATGCCAGGATTCTTATAACACTGAGGTTGGGTTAGGAGTTTATAATGATGACAGTGATTAAATTAACAAGTCCGATGACAGGGAGGAGACCTGCAGACTCACATCTAATGTAGCATTTGCTCCTCCTTGGAGCACATGAACCAACAGAGAAAGTGCATGGCTCTTCATGAAGGCAGCATGTCCTGTCTTGTGGTATTATTCGGAATATGCTGGGTCACCTCTGATATCATTTGAGGAAAGGTACTTAATAAAATATCAAGAAAATTCCACAGGAAACCAATTCTATTCCCAAAACAGGTATTTGATAAAAATAACAAGAAAACATGATTTCATTCCACCCGGATTTCATGTTCCCATAAGAGATGGACTTACCCTCTATTTTGCTGAACCTATAATCCTTTTCTTCCTTCAGGGTTGGTGAAAATTTTTAAAATGACAACAAAGGCTCTTATGGTATTTTAGCATTTTCTAGTAAGGACCTGTGATGTGAAAGGTTATTAACGTTTTAAGGCTGGATATGTGTAGATTGACTAAGAATTTATTGCATACTCATTAGTAAATAGCTTTTTCTGTAACTTAATATAGGAAGGTTCTGTATTAGCAGCCATGTACTTTTTGCAGACTTTCAAGTATGCTTAATCTAACATAACATACTCATTCATCTCTTAAGTAATAATTATAAGCAGCCAATCCTGTGTTAGTGAAGATGTTGGAATAAAGCCTACTCTCTCTAATATCAGTAGGGACTGTGGCTCATTTTTTTTTTTTTTAAGATTTTATTTATTTGACAGAGAAAAACACAGCCAGAGAGGGAACGCAAGCAGGGGGAGTGAGAGAGGGAGAAGCAGGCTTCCCGCTGAGCAGGGAGCCCGATGTGAGACTCGATCCCAGGTCTCCGGGATCATGACCTGAGCCGAAGGCAGTTGCTCAACCAACTGAGCCATCCAGGCGCCGCATCATTTTTTTTATTCAGATAAAATCTGCATGCCTAATGAGGGCCTTACCAGAAGACAGAATAAAGTATCTACTGGCAGGAAACCAATGCTGGTAACAACAGGTCCTCCATTCACCGGTGGGTTTACTATTATTATTTGTTATACCCTTAGTATGAGCAAGACACTCTACTAATCACTATGTATGCATCATATTCTTTCAATCTTGTAACAGTTGCAGTCTCCCCATTTTGCAGACTAGGAAATTGAGGGTCAAAGGGACTAAGTAACTTTCCTAGACCAGGAAGGGACGCAACTCAAACTAGTTCTATCTGACTCCAAAGGTACAGCTGGAACCCATATTCATTCCCTGTTGCATATCACAATTCTTAAAAATGCTTTTAAGAGCTTTTCTAATATATGGCAATGATCCATTCTATTTTATTGTTAAAAAAAAAAACAAAAACAGCAGCACCTGTCAGTCAGTTAAGCATCTGCCTTAGACTCTATTATGAGCCCAGGGTCCTGGGATGGAACCCCATATCAGGTTTCATTCTGAGGAGTCTGCTTCTACTTCTCCTGCTACCCCCCCCATTCTCTCTCTTTCTATCTCTCTCAAATAAATAAAATTTTTTAAAAAATTCCAAAATCACAGAAGGTTTAAAATAATTCACATTGAAAAAAACTGTGTTCTGAAAACAAATAAAAACCACCTTTTATTATTTTGTTTCCTATTTATTTCCTGGTAGGAACTAATTTTGGTGAATGAAATTGCCTTGAAAGGGTGGTTCTGACCAAGACCTTAATATTCCCCACAGCTTGACCAAACATTAGACAGGCTTCTTCCTGCCTGTAGGCCCTTGGCCTCCCTTTCTTTCATGTATTCTCATAATTTCAACTTTTTTCTCTGCCCCTTTGATCTGTAAATATTTTTAAAAGCCTCTTGCTAGTGTTACAACCCAGGATTCTTTTTCTCAAGGACCTGAAAGCTGTCCCTTTGAAATACAAACTTCAAGGGTGATAGCTTCCCATCTCCCAATTTCTGCAGGAAGCTAGGAGCCTACCTTGAGTAGGAGTTGTAACACCACTTCCAGTCATGAAGATATTTGAAGGAAAAGGTTTACTTTTCCTTTGTGTGAAGCCAATTAGCAAAACGTTGGTCCATGATCCTTCAAGCTCTTAAAAACTCTCCAGTCTTCTTTTTTTTTTCAGTTGAGTTGAGTTTGAGGGGAGCTCAGGTTGAGTTCTGGCCTCCATGTATTACAATAATCTTGAATAAATCTTCCTTGCCTGTTTAATTTTGCCCAATGTAATTTTTGTTTGGACATTGATGCTCTCCAAAAAACAGGGGGGGAAGTGAGTTCAAATGATGTCTAATGACTTTTTCTGTTTTAACCATACGGCATTTCAGTTTTATTCTAGTTTTCTGGACAATTAAATTTACATGGGGAAAAAAAAATGATTCCCACACCAGGATGTTATACACTGAAAGCCTACTAACCCATCAGTTCCCCAAATCCAGGTGCTTGCCCTGCCCCTTTATGATTGGCTGGGCCCTGACTCTGATTGGCATTCACTGTGGCCTGGTTCTCAGGTGATACTCCAGATGTTTCCAAAAATGAAGTCCTAGTTATTGCTGTTTTTCTGGCTACAGCTCAAATTTCCATTTTAACAGCAATGTATTGGCTATTATGGCTAATTAAACTTGCTTTTGACTAATTACACAATACATACACAAAATTTAAATGTAGCACAAAATTATCCTCTAATCAGGCTCTAAAAATATGATCTAATAAGTGATATATTCCTTTAAATGATTGTGATTACTTATTTAATGAAAAGATGCGCCTTGTTCAGTATACGTATCTTTATTTCTAATGTGGTTAATGGGTTCACTTCAATAGAAATCCTTTGATCTTTTCTCAAAATAGCGTACTGGAAAACCACTCAAAATTGCATGGTAATTGCAGCAAATTTAGCCTAATTAATAGTAATACATGTAAAGGACCTTTTGCCATCAAATTTAAATTTATGTCAGCCATGGAATTATTTAAATGAACATTTAAAAAATTAATCCTATATTTGTGAGGTGCCTGAATTCTAGAACAATCTTCTGCATTTCAGGAAATTAAAAGCCCACCTTTTCTAAATCAGAGAGCTTATGAGCTCTCTCATATTACAAAAAGTAATGCAATCTCTCTCAATCTTCCTATGAAAATACTTCACAGTTTTGTAAAATAATGAAATATAATGTTTAAGAAGTACTAAGAACAATGACAAACACAGAATAAATCTTCACTAAAGGCTAGTTATTACGGTTATCTATCATTACTCATAAAACCTGAGCCCCCAAAATGTGATGCCACTGGTGGCAACCAACAGGTCTTCTTTGAGGGGCTATTCTGATCACCTTATCCCTACTAGTTCAGCTAATGCCTAAGAGAGCACTGGGTGTGGGGAGTGGGGAATGAATCTTGGAACACTGGAAAAAAAAATTTTAGTAACATTAAAAAGAAAAAAGAGATAGCCACAAAACTGAGGATTCTTGTCCTCTATGACTACTCAGATTTTTTGTTAGTAAGCTTTTCTTTTTCTCATTTGAAAAACATGTGATCTGAAAGTGGCCCAATATCCTATTAGCTACCCCCACCCACAAACACAAAGAGCATAGACAAATCATTCTAAGCCTTGGACATTTAAGAGGAAATTATCCTTCCTCAGTGAACTCCCAGGAAATAGGAAGCCGGTCCTGTTTCCTCTGTAACAAATGACAATTTAGAGTTACTCATCAGGAGGCTCCCATACCAAAGAGCATCATTATTTTCATTATCTTCATTTATCTTCATCATTATCTTAGCACTAGGTACAATTTTAGATGTCATCTCTTCTAATTTCTTCAGGAGTTTGGAGAAAGAGGTCTGTTTAGATGAGGGCCTCAAAACTAAGATGTAGGGGCAGGTTTCAGGGTCATTTTGGAACATTAAATGGTTTGGAGGGCTGCCATTCTGTCAGCTTATTAAGTGAATCAAAAACTTAAGATTTCAAAGAAAACTATTTTATGGGCGCCTGGGTGGCTCACAGGGTTAAGCCTCTGCCTTTGGCTCAGGTCATGATCTCAGGGTCCTGGGATCGAATCCCGCATTGGGGCATTGGGCGCTCTGCTTGGCAGGGAGCCTGCTTCCCCCTCTCTCTCTGCCTGCCTCTGCCTACTTGTGATCTGTCTCTCTGTCAAATAAATAAATAAAATCTTTAAAAAAAAAAAGAAATCTATTTTATGAAGCCCTCTGTTCACGTGAAAAAAAAGAAGTCTAGGAAAATATGTATATTTACATAATACAAACTGTAAAAACAGCAAATACTCATATAGCATGTACTATGACCATTACATCATGCTTTCCACATATTAATTCACTTAATCTAACAACAATATCTATAGGCTGAGGGCAAAGCATGGACATTGCAAGTCTTTTTGAGAAGTGTAAAGAAAAATCATCCACTTGTCCCTTGTTCAGGCCACTGCAATCGGGTATTTTAGAGCAATGCTGACCTGTGAACCTAGTTGCTTCATTTCAAAAGTTGGGGTTCAATTAGCCCTCCTAAATTGTATAGCCACAGTCTCATATTCTCAAACACTAAATTTATACCAGTGTGAAGTTGTCACCCAATGTTAACCACACAGGACAGTGTGGCTGGAATCAAGTATAATTGAGTTCCATGTGTTCTCACCCAGGGGGTTGCCCCTGATCCAGTTTCAACATGCACAGTTCCCATCAGGAGGTCCGAGTGGTTTCATCAGTTGCCCACCAATTTTCAGCCAGGAAAAGTAGGAGGATTACGTAAAAGGGAAAAAATAGCTTGAATATTCTTTTTTTATAGAGCTGAATTGGGAAAATGGAAAGCAACCATTTATGCTCTACTTCATGCCAGGCATTGCTGTTGGCGCGTTAAGTTCATTTGTTTTAATTCTTGCAACAACACGAAAAGTAGGGGAATATTTTAATATCAACGATGATGAACCCAGCTATCATAAAGAATCACTGAAAAAGCATGTGGTGTAGAATGAAAGATGTCCTTGTGCAGAACGGAAGTGAAGTTGTAAATGTTCTATTTTTGTTCCCAGAGCTTAAGAGAGCAGTGGGTGGTGAAGTAGGACTCAATACTGCTTGATCAATGGTGAAACTGACAATCCACTAGATATATAACTTCTCTCTTCATCAAGAGTTTTGAGAGGAACCACACACTAATTCAAATTTATCAAACACTTGATATAACGGTAGAGTTTACTTGTGTTCAAGAAGATGCCAGATTTTTCCTGTTTCCTTAATAGCACCTTAGGAAGGCACCTACATGAGCAAAACCCATTTTCATAGAAGAAATCACTTTTCCAAGAGAGGGCGGGTTAGGATGATTAGAGAGCTTTCATATGTAAATATTCAAGGAGGCTGAAAGAGGTTAGTGTGAAATACAGAGAAGATTTGGGCAACCTACCTGTAAAAGTGATTATGCATCTTATTACAAAAATATCTTCTTTTGTTGGGATGTCTGGGTGACTCAGCCAGTTAAGCACCTGGCTCTTGGTTTTGGCTCTGGTCATGTTCTCAGGTTGTGGGGTCAAACCCTGCACCAGGCTCTGGACTCAGCAGGGTCTCTGCTTGAAGATTCTCTCCCTCTGTCCCATCCCCCCTCTTTGTCTCTCTCAAATAAATAGTCTTAAAAAAATTCTTCCACCTGCTTAAAAATTAGGAAAAGTACATAGTAGATATATCCATTTCTGAATATTTAATTCAGCATGTTACTTTCCTAAAAAAGGTTTCTCAAAATACGACCTGTTGATTTCTGAAATTTCTATCAAGTTATATCTAACAGCATCTAAAAATCTAACAATAGCAGCAACTATAGTTTTTGTCTATGTTATTTTATGTTTGTATTCAAGATGAAAAGCCCCAGATGGAGCGCCTGGGTGGCTCAGTAGGTTAAGCGACTGCCTTCAGCTCAGGTCATGATCCTGGAGACCCGGGATCGAGCCCCACATCGGGCTTTCTGCTCGGTGGGAAGCCTGCTTCTCCCTCTCTCAGTCCCTCTGCTTGTGTTCCCTCTCTAGCTGTGTTTCTCTCTGTCAAATAAATAAATAAAATATATATTTTTTAAAAAAGATGAAAAGCAAGTAAGAAAAATATATCTAAGAAAACCAGCACATCAGTACACTGAAAAATAAAGACGTGCAGGAGGGGCATCCTATAATGAAATAATATTCAGATTAGAATATGATTTAAAAAAAACACTTCTGTTCAAAAAAATAGTTGGAAAATAGGAAAATAATCATATACACTAAGGATTTCATAAGAAGCTATCACACAGAGCCAAGTCTGCCAAAAGAGAACACTGTATGAGTGATTAAAGATGGGTATGAAAAAAATCATAGGGAATTGGACAGAAAAAAACCAATGTAGAAAAGAGCTCTCAGTTATAAAATGTAGTGGAGAGAGATACATTCATGAAATACACTGTCAAGACACTTCAAAGAAGAGGTAAGATCACAAGAAGAGTCTACAGAGAAAGACGGCATTGAAGCAACAGAATTTGAGGTTTCAGGCTTAAGAGAATCGATAAACTGAGAGCCGTAGAGTGTGGAAAGAAACACCGAGGGAGAGGATGGGAAGTTTCAGTAGACTTGGTGCAGGAGGACGGAAGGAGTTGTCATCACACACAGTCAGCACTGTTCACTGGACAATGAACTCTGACGCAGTGGAAGAAAATGAAAATTCACACAACAAATCCACACAGGGGGGCAAGACAAACAGGGTTCCTGCCTCACAGAGCTTACACTCTTGTGAGACGATACAAGCTGTGCATTATGGAACAAGTAACAGGTAAGCAAACCAGATTTGTTCCAATGGTGATTAGTATGAAGAAAATGGGACAGAAAGAGTATCTAGAGTACGGTTATTAACAAACTGCTTCTCACTTTCCATCATGCTACAATATGTTAGAAAACAGACACAAGGGGCACCTGGGTGGCTCAGAGGGTTAAGCCTCTGCCTTCAGCTCAGGTCATGATCTCAGGGTCCTGGGATCGAGTCCCACACTGGCCTCTCTGCTCAGCATGGAGCCTGCTTCCTCCTCTCTCTCTGCCTGCCTCTCTGCCTACTTGTGATCTCTCTCTGTCAAAGAAATAAATAAAATCTTTTAAAAAAATAGAAAGAAAACAGACACAAGTCAGGTGAATAAAAAGGAAAGAGGATGGCGAAAGGGTAACCTCCCCCCTTTTCCCTTCTCTTCTCCTCCCCTCACCCCCCCACCATGTTCTTAGGGTCAGTGCCCCAAGGAAAGGGGGAGACAGTAAACTGGTCTATAAAGAATGGTTAGTAAGACTTGTAAGCAGTGGCTAGAAGAACTGGATCATTTAGCTGTGCTCAGGAGGAAAAAAAGAAAGAAACAAGTGCAATCAGAGTTCTCACACTGAATTTGCTAGGTACTCAGGGTGAGGACTCTATATATAAAAAGGATGATGGCCTATATGCAGTCAGCAAAAGAAAGATTCAGGTCAGAGGAAAACCAACTACAGCAAGTACTGTAAGTAGGAAGAACCTATACTGCTTGAAGTACTATGTTAATATAGTAAGAAATACTGCAAAAGTCAACATTCTCTCAAGAAAGTGCTAACTGGAAAAATAAAATCAAATACAAATATAAACAGACATACACATACATATTAATGTACAAACTAACACTAGACTTTGTTTTATGAACAATCCATGCTAGAGGATTTCAGAGAAAATCAGGTATAAAAAAGAATGTCAATATAGACTATTCCTCAGCCATCAGAAAGGATGAATCCCCACCATCTGCATCAACATGGATGGAACTGGAGGGGATTATGCTAAATGAAGTAAGTTAAGCAGAAAAAGACTTATTATCATATGGTTTCACTCATATGTGGATCATAAGGAATAGCATGGAGGACCACAGGGAAAGGGAGGGAAAACTGAATGGGAAGAAATCAGACATGGAGACAAACCATGAAAGACTCTGGCCGCTGGGAACCAAACTGAGGGTTATAGAAGGGAGGTGGATGGGGGCATGGGGTGACTGGGTGATGGGTATCAAGGAGTGTACGTGTGGCAATGAGCACTGGGTATTACATGCAACTAATGGACCATTCATTGAATATTACATCAAAAAGTAATGATGTACCATACATTGGCTAGTTGTACATAATAATAAAAAATTTAAAAATAACATCACGATTGGACATGGGAAAGTAAGAGAAATAAAAAAAGAAGAAATTTAGGGAAGGAGAAGGCAAAGAAATGGGACTGATGTTATGGACAGAGAAATAACTTTCTTTCTTTTTTTTTTTCTTTAAACTAACACAGAGAGAATAAGAATACCAGTGGGAAAATAGGCAGGAACTTGGTAAAAGCACCCAGAATGGTATCATGCAGGAACCCTATCCATCCAGACAACCAAAAGGAAATTGTTGCAGAAACCAATAAACTGGGAGGAATGGAATGGATGATTGTCAGAGTTCTCACCACATTCTGGAGGCCAAGAATTTTGATGGGTGAGGTGGAGAGGCCAGAGGAAGGAGGACAACAACACAACCTGTCTGTATCTCCTGACCTTCTCCTGCTGAGGTGGGACTCTGAGTCCCTGCTCCTTGCTGCTACCCAGTAGCTGCTCCCTGCTCCGAGAATGTGGCTACAATCAGTGGGATGTGGTATCCAAAGGAGACGCAAGGTATGCATCCCGAGCCCTTTATAAAATCCAAATATCAGAATACTAGATTCACTTTAAAGTGATATTCTTCAGAAGAATACAAATTTGTTATTGTATGGTGACATGAAGTTCTTCTGGGATTTGCGTGACAGCTGCAGAGGGCATGAGCTAACCAACAGGGGTTAGTCTATATTCGTCTCACTCACTTTGTTTACCCCAAACAAGAAAATTATTGAATTTGAAGAAACGCTGCTTTACAGAGGAAATGAATGGAAATGACCCTGGTATTTGGTATTATGAATATCTGGAAACAAACCCAGCCTATGATTCACTCATTTTCAGAGTTCATAGCCACCACTTAATGGTTCAGGAATGCTTTGGAAACAGTATTTTTGTGTTATCAGTCACATCGTATCACAAAGAAGGAAGAGAAATTACGCATCGATTAGAGTTAAGAAGCACCAGCTTACATTTTAGGGAGACACGGCAAGAGTCAAATATTTCTTGATTAAATGTATCAAGAATTCTACTGGCTGTTTGTTTGACTACTGCCATAATACTCTTACTTCTGAAATTCAGAAATTTATCACTTAAGATAATTTGCTGGCAGAGTGAGTTGTGGGGACTTTTTGTCAGTAGAAAGGTCAAATAATTTTCCACAGTGCACTGCCATTTTTAAGCTTTACAGTTTTACTATAGGTGACCCAAGGGAAAGCTCATTATACCATTATACACAAAAATTACATTGTGAGTTAATGGATGGGAACAGTAAGGCACCAGGCTCATGTGCTGTCCCCCACTGCTTTTTCTGAAATATATAATCTTGGTGGGTTTTGCTTTTAAAATCTGTTTTTCAATAAATGTGGGGGAATTTGTGCACGTAAAGAGCAAACCCCTTGTTTCACAGTGAGGCATTGTCTACTCGGGTGGGCTTCTAGATTCAAATGCAAGGCTCCTCTAAGGACTACAGCATGCAATACATATGAGAGCAAAGCAAAAAAAGTAAGAAAAAAAGTCGACTAACCTAACCCACCTGAGCTCGGCTCACAGGGGTCAATATCCTCATCATCGCTGGGACATTCTGCTGACGCCACGAGGATGTCATCTGTGGTCTGTAAAAGAATCACATTGAGTAGATTAATTTAAAGGGACCTAGTAGATACTCTCATCTTTGTGTCAATGACAAATGAAATATCGTTCATGTTTTCCTGATAGGCTGAGAAACCAAATTCAGTATTTCCCTTCCCGAGGACACAGAGCCTATATTTTTCAACCTGTTTTAGATCTCTCATGGAAGTATTTGCATATTTGTGAAAACCTGATTGCAATTTACTTTCCATAAGGACACGGGAATGGTGGTATCCAACTTGCAGTACCCATCCAGCACAGACTCGTTGCATGCAGTAGCACACAGGGGTTTAAAACAACCTGGCAGAAGCAGATGATTTGAAATTTATTACAACCCTGGAGTGCTACAAAGTATGCATCAGTAGGCTTTATGCAGTACTTGTGCTTGGCTTCCTAAAAGCAGAACAGCTATATAACCTTTTATATTCATGACCAGGTAGAATTTGATGAATCTTTGAGATATAGCTTGTCATTATTAGGAAACACAGATTAAGAACAGAATATATTTCACTGAGGCATTAAAGGGAAGCAAATACAGTCCATTTGAAGAAGTGTGTGTGTGTGCGTGTGTGTGTGTGTGTGTGTGTGTGTGTAGCTTTCACACTTGATTCTTAGTTTTGCAATATTCAGTAGCTGGTACCATTTCACCATTGTCCTTTTCATTATCAAGGTTTCATAATAAATGAAAAGCGTATGGGGGATGATATTTTATGGCAAAAAGGATAGAGGTGACAGTTTTCTCTGTGACATTCTAGTTGCTTCATTGCACTTACAGCAAAAAAGATAACCATCACTGTAATAAAAAGCAGACTGTGTAAATCCTAGCAGTTAGCCACATAATCAACACATTTACAAGCACCAAAGGTTGTTCTTTACTGCCTCTTACAAGCAGCAGTAAACTCGGCATAGATATTGCATAGAAATTGTGAAGGTTTGCATCAGATTTGGCTAATGGTAACGTCACAAAGAATTCAATGTATAAGACAGAAAACATCTCATTACATTGGCTAAGGATTAAGGATAATTGTTTAGATGATACTCAGAACCACGATACTGATGAAGTCCTTATTTAAAAATGGAATTGCAGTAATATAGATTCTACATTAAAGAAAAAAGAGAAATATGGTATAACTCATTTTCATTAAAGGGGGACTTGGTATAGTCAGAGATTAAAGTATAAACAAATAAATGTTAGGAAAATTATGCCATTTTGAAAAAGGAAGATGAAGGATAATACACTTTTGTGATAAAAACTCGGCTTAAAATTCAAGTGCAGGGTCTTTACTTACTGAAAAATAATTTGTTCAGATGCTAACACCACATAATGTAACTTTAAATAAATACAGGCATTTAAGTAGCATTTTGAGATGGTTTCATGTTATTTTGCTTTTCATTCCCCTGAGAGACCATTGGGCAACTGGATTTGTTTATTTTGCTACTGTTATTTCAAAAGTTAGTTCAAAGTATCGATTTTCCTGGAATTGTAACCGTTCGTGTCAGTGACAACTACCCGCGATTGGTG
This sequence comes from Spilogale gracilis, assembly GCA_004023965.1. NCBI lineage: Eukaryota > Metazoa > Chordata > Mammalia > Carnivora > Mephitidae > Spilogale > Spilogale gracilis. The sequence goes on along the minus strand of PITA01000401.1, from coordinate 247,774 downwards.
TTATAGTCACACAGGTATCTTTCATTAAAGTGAGCTTTAAAAGGCAAAACCCATCCTCCTTTTGGCACGAGCACATTTTGCAGGGTAACATCCAAAGGGACTTGATAAAGCAAGTTATTGGATTATGAGGTCTTGCGGGTCAATTGTTTCAATGCACCTAGGGGTAGATTTTTTTTTTTTCTCTTTTTTTTTTTTTAGAGCCAAATTCAAGTGGAAAGCTACTTTTTTTTCTATCCACAGTAGTTATTCTTTAAAGTTACTTTCAAGGTTACAAGAGAATTTCTCATTGCCCTTGAGAAATTTTAATTATATTGAAAAACAAGTCAGGACAACAAGTGTTGGAGAGGCTGCGGAGAAAGGGGAACTCTCTTACACTGTTGGTGGGAATGCAAGCTGGTGTAGCTGCTTTGGAAAACAGTGTGGAGATTCCTTAAAAAATTAAAAATAGAGCTACCCTATGACTCTGCAATTGCACTACTGGGCATTTACCCCAAAGATACAGATGTAGTGAAAAGAAGGGCCATATGTACCCCAATGTTCATTGCAGCAATGGCCACAATCGCCAAACTGTGGAAAGAGCCAAGATGCCCATCAACAGATGAATGGATAAAGAAGATGTGGTACATATATACAATGGAATACTACGCCTCCATCAGAAAGGATGAATATCCAACTTTTGTAACAACATGGACTAGATTGGAAGAGATTATGCTGAGTGAAATAAGCCAAGTAGAGAAAATCAAGTATCACATGGTTTCATTTACATGTGGTGGGTGCATAAGGGTAATATAGAAGACAGTAGGAGAAGGAAAGTAATTGGGAAGTAGGGTAATTTAGGAAGAGAAACAAAACAAGAGAGACTTTGGACACAGAAACAAACTGAGGGATTTGGAGGGAAGGGGGTGCGGGGATAGGAGAGCCTGGTGGTGGGTACTGAGGACACTTATTGCATGGAACACTGGGTGTGGGGAATGGGCAATGAATCTTGGAACACTGAAAAAAAAATTAAGTAACAATAAAAAAAAAATTCGTTCATCCTGTGTTTCTCATCCCAGCAAAGATGCTGCTCCCTTTCTCCTCCTTCACCTGGAGCTTTGGGGTGAGGGAAGAGCGTTTGGCAATGTCTGGACACATCTTAGGTTGTCACAGCTAGGCTGGGGACTCGCAGGGGGCTGTCCACTACTGTTAGAATCCAATGAGATTCCTATTCTAATAGGATGTTAACAGCAGCTTCCTTCACAGGGACACAACATCCTATAATGCACGCGACAGCCCTTCCACACAATGAGGCATTTTATAAGCCACAATGTCAATAGTGCGGAAGTTGCTAAAGTCTGCTTTAAAAGTGTAAAACTTGTTCTGAGTCTTATTCTTTTCATCTGAAAAAATGGAGAGCATGAAATTTCCCACTGTTGTAACGATTAGTCAGAAAACTATCTAAAATAGGACCACATTGTAAATGCTTATAAAGGTTGTGATATTATCAATGTTATTTTTGTTATTTCAATAAATGTAACACTGATTTAATCTTTTTTGCACTGTCTTTATAAGTAATATAATTTTAGATATTAAACCAGAAGTTGTACATGTGAATTACTCTCAACCTTTCAGATCTCACGTTAGTATTACTATCAAAATACAGTAGCTATATTGGTACTTTTTTGAACTAAGCTTCCATCTTTTACTGCCTAGATTTACATTCTGAATAGAAATCAAACATCAAATATAAATAATGAAGGCTGCTTCTTAAAATAAGCTCATGGATTAAAAATGTGGGACTCAGTGGTTAGTGTTTCATGAAGACTAAATTATTTAGGCCACACAAGTTAAATTCTGCTTTAAAAGTTGGCCTATTTTCTACATTCTTCTGGAACAATTCCATAGCAAACAGAAAGTGTGAGGATATTCTCAGTGTTATTTTTCACAAAACCCAGCACCTAAAATAACAGAAAACATCATGAAATAAATAGCACCTTCTACAGCCCTCCTACAGTAGAAAAAAATCACTGTACAAATACGACCCTACTATAAAATTATATTTTAGTTTTTACTGTACTTTTCCTTATATAATGAATATAGATTCTTGTTTTTCATATTTATTCCCCTCAGAAATGGAAAACCAGCAATAGTCTTCTGAATAAAAGATCTTGAATCAATAGATGCCTTGGCAGAAATCATCACTCTATGAAAAATCAGGAAGTGGTTCAAGTGTAGGGGGAAAAAATCAAATTTCATTTCAGAGGCTGAATTAACTAAGCAATCTTCTAGCTGAAGCTGTGTAATTTAAATTTAATTCCCTGTGTTTGGAGCTGCCTCTCTAGGACATGCTGTTGAAAGAGTGGTACAAAGAACTCAAAGATGTCACATTAATCAATTCTATTCTTCAGTATACTTTCCTTGATGTTTATAACCTTTTTTAGAAAAGAGACAACCTGCTGAAAGAGACAGAATAGTAATCAAGCATAAGCATTAGCTTTACACAACTGTCCATTTAGATAAATGTCCCTAACTGGGCATTTAACCACTCACAGGTCAAAGTACCAGGCTGGTCTTCCCTAATTCAGAGTGACCCATACAATCACGTGGCAAGCATCCATTCTTGCTTAAGATGTCTACTAAAAATACCTAGTTTTCCTTACCTTTAGGGAAAAAAATGTGGACAGAACTCAAGAAATAAAGGCAATGAAACTTAATTCATCATGCTCTGTGGGAAAACATCAACAAAAAATGTAATCAGGATGAGGGAGAAAGGATGTGTGTAGCAAGAAGTTATACCAACTTATTTAACTTATTGGACAACCAGGGTTATTAAGAGAGACACCACTTAGTGGGTTACAAACTAGAGAATCTGGTATATTTTTGTTCTTTCTTACGTAACGGGCACCTCCCCCCCAACTTTTCACGGTGGAATTTGCTGCACATTCACTTGCTAGAACTTTTTAAAAAATACAGCACAAATGTGTATCTGTGGGGCAAAAAGATATGATGAGAAGATAGATAAAGTTCATCTGTAAGGTTATATCTCTACTAAGAACAGCATCCCTGCACTTTGTTCCTCATGATAAACAGCTTTACTGAAGACTGATACATTCTGATGATAACACCTACAAGAAAACTCTATCAGGACAGACCTGCTTTGTTGAGGAAAAGAACGAACTCCCAGCACGTAGAAGGATGCCCACTATGAATTTGATGTCTACAAAGAAATTCATTACTTTAAAATTGTGATTGAAACTTGTTTCTAAATGGCAAGAGTTTATCTGGTTATACATCCAAATACAATACTGAAAAACATGGTCTCGAGCCATGGTGCTCCCTGGTATCACAGTATTGAGCCTAATCTTTCACTACTGTGGTGGACGTTTAAACTGGATTGATTGAGCCGATGGACAGGCTGAGTATGGAGCTAGCTGATATGAGACATGTTTTGCTAACTGATGGACCCTTGTTCTTGCTGATACTTTTGTGTATGTGAAGTTGTTCTGAAAGTGAAAGAGCATTTGTATTCTGGCTTGCAGGACTGAATGTAATAGTCTCTCCTGAAAAGATTTTTTTTTTTTTTTTAAGATTTTATGTGACAGAGAGAGAAACACAGTCAGAGAGGGAACACAAGCAGGGGGAATGAGAGAGGGAGAAGCAAGCTTCCTGCCAAGCAGGGACCCCGATGTGGGACTCGATCTCGGGTCTTCGGGATCATGACCTGAGCCAAAGGCAGTCACTTAACCAACTGAGCCACCCAGGCGCCCCCTCCTGAAGAGATTTATTGCTAGGCATGTTTCCATGAAGAAAAAAAAAATTGAGATTCAGAATTAGTGTTACGAATTGCCCAAGCCAAGGTCCAACGCATTGGACTGATAAACCCATAGGACAAGAATTTTCTAGGAGCTGGGGGAAGTGACAATTTTCAAGAGGAAACTGCAGAAAAACAAGCCAGGTGTAGTACATATAGACAGTTTCCAAACTATGGGTCAATTTGGCCAAATCAAACAAATAAAGAAACCTATCCAATTGGTAATTTTAGTTAATCAACAAGCATATTAAAGGTGCAAGATAGGGTGCCTGGGTGGTTCAGTTGTTAAGTGTCTGCCTTCAGCTCAGGTCATGATCCTGGAGTCCTGCGATTGAGCCCCACATGGGGCTCCCTCTCTCACTTTCCCTGCTTGTGTTCCCTCTCTGTGTTTCTCTCTGTCAAATAAATAGATAAAATCTTAAACAAAAACAAAAACAAAACACTTTCAAGATGCAGGATGAGGTTAAAGACTGCATAGATTCCATGGTAGTTTCCATAGAAATCTCAGTCAAGCTTTTGGTTCTTATCTGTCAATTATTTCTCTGAGTAGTAGATGCCATATAAAGATGTCAATCCCATGGCTAACTAATCTAGTAAAAATAAAAGCGATGAACTGTGATCCAATACGTGAAGCATGAATTTTAGCTCCAGTACCTGAATAGCAAAAAAACCACAAAAAACAAAAACCCTGAGGATCAAATAGTTACCAACAGATATAAAACACCTCATCTATACACAGCATTTTCTAATGAGTACAAAACATGGTCACCACCTAGCAAGGTTTAAATTGTGGTTCCTACCCCCAAATAACTTATTGTGCCTGCTCTATTCTATAGCCTGGAACAAATCACTCACAGATACAAATAATGGTCAATTCAATTCAAATGGCTTGTTTTTTTTGAAATGTAGCAGTGCTCCCATAACTATTACTTCATTAAGTATTCACCAACAACATGCATATGCAGAATGCAGGTGGAGATGCTAGTATTCTGAGCATTACAGTTAAATGCATGCTCAAAAAAAATATCCGTTTTGGGCACCTGGGTGGCTCAGTGGATTAAAGCCTCTGCTTTAGGCTCAGGTCATGACCTCAGGGTGCTGGGATCAAGGCCTGCATTGGCATCCTGCTCTCTGCTCAGCAGGGAGCCTGCTTCTTCCTCTCTCTCTGCCTGCCTCTCTGCCTACTTGTGATCTCTCTCTCCATGAAATAAATAAATAAATAAAATCTTAAAAAAAAATCCGTTTCTATACTATTTACCCAATTTGAATGTTTGAACATTGGCATTCATGAATATTTACGGCAAAGTTTAAATATCTCTGAAAACAGCCAGCTTTCACATTTCTTTAATGTTTTTCTCCCAGCTGATGCCTCAGGTTATTATAAAAAGTGACCATAGATCAGCTGTCTGTTTGGGGAAAAGACAGATTTAAAACCATTCAATTTTCTTCAAAAATTTTTTTGACTATTTAAAATGTATGTAATGGCTCCAGAACAGTAAAAGTAGGTTGGATAGAAAGACCCCACCAGGGAAAAGAGATCATGACATCTTACTCATTTTTACATGCATTTTTATATGCATTCAATACTGGTCATCCTGACAGGCAAAACTCAAAGGAAAAGATGGGGGATGAGAAAATAATGCCACAAAAAATGAATTTAAAGGAGCTATGGAAGAAAGAAAAGGACTGGATTTCTGCTTAGTCAAAAAAGAACATCATATTTTAGAAAACTTATGCAAAGAGGCAAACCTGCAAAAGAGAAACCTGGTGTCAGAAAACTTGAAATTAAATTTGTTTTAAAAAAGATCTCTCTCATACTATTTCTTTAAGCTGCTGATGATCGGTATGTCCAAACTGCATTTTCATTTTTAGCCAAAGCAATGTAGGAGAGCTGGCCAAAAGACAAAGTTAAAGTCCGGTTTAAATTTTCAGACAGGTATTGTAATAATCTTCTGGATTCATTAGAATGTGAGGGTATCAGAGCCTGGAGGATTGTTGGGAGTGGAGTGAAGATGCTGAAGGGGAGACCAGAATATGCCTGTGATCAGCTTGGTTCCCTTTCTGTTTATTTGATTTGCTTTTCGACAAAGCACTTTTTGAAATGTGTTTGGCCACTTCCAAATGGAACAAATATTGGCAGATGTTTACAAAGCAAATCTAGGCTTTTAGCTAAGTCAATATGAATCTCTACTCCAACTATCATGACCGAATGAACTAATTAGTCACACAGGTTGAACTGAAAATCCTTAATGGTAATGATGCCAAAACGGATTTATTTTTAAATCAGTGTAAAATGCCAATAATTGGCATATCATGTCTCCAAAATTCAAGTTTTCTTTGTTGGCTTTAACATGTGAAGGGATAGAATTGCATTTTAATCAAGCAGCACACATCCTTCTGCATTGCAGACCCTAGTGATCATTAATCTAAACTCTTCATTTTATATATCAGAAAACAGAAGCTGCAAAATTAAATGTTTTTGTTGAAACACAATTATAGTGTTAATTAGTGGCAAAACTATGAGACTATACTGACTTCAACAGATTATCCCAGATGACTTCTAACTATCCAATCACCATCCATCCATCCATCCATCCATCCATCCATCCATCCATCCATCCAAAACCATTCTGTTCTTTAAAGGTTATGATACGGTCTGCAAAGATATAAGATGAAATATATTTAAGATAAGTTAAAAGGTGGCAAAGAGGGGCAGCTGAGTGGCTTCGTCATTAAGAGGTTGCCTTCTGCTCAGGTCATGATCCCGAAGTCCCAGGATCCAGCCCTGCATCCGGCTGCCTGCTTGGCCTTCTTCCTCTCTCACTCCCCCTGCTTGTGTTCCCTCTCTCACTGTGTTTATCTCTGTCAAATAAATAAATAAAATATTTTAAAAAAAGGTGGCAAAGGATATTATTGGATTTTGATAAATAACCACTAAAATTATCATGAAGAAAACACACACATATACAATGAGACACACATACACAGCTAATTGCACCATTGATAAGGCAGCACATTAAATAGACACTGAAAAGGGAACAAAATGAATGCTAGTGTTTAATTTTTTAATCTGGTTATCAAAATTCAAATATTGATATAATCACAGTTATTTGGAAGCGGAATAATCTCTGAAAGTTCTTTATTTACTTGTTGCATTTTTTTTTAATTTATATGCTTAAAGACTTAAATATCATGTCTCTTGTTTCCATACAAAATGTGTAAATAAATTTTGGGGAACCGAAAGAAATATAAATTATTGAATATTTTCCTGCTTATTATTTCTTCCTGACTTAAAACATTGCAGGCCATTTTGGCTACAAAATTAACTCAGTGAGGGGCACCTGGGGTAGGGGTGTTCAGTTGGTTAAGCATCTGACTCTTGATTTCAGCTCAGATTGTGATCTGATGACCTAAAGTACTGAGTCCCATCTCAGACTCCACACTCCACTCAGAGTCTGTTTGAGATTCTCTTTCTCCCTCTGCCTTTTTCCTGAACTCTCTCTCTCAAAAAAAAAATTAATTCAATGATCTCTCTTTTACCCTCTTCTCATTAATCCACCAATGAAAATTGCATAAGTGCTAATGAGATATTTATTTTTGTCTCTCTCACACAACTGTCATTCAAGTTTTGTCAAATTATCTCTTATTACATCCTGAGAAAAAATAAATGGAAGTGGCCATTTATTAATAATATTGGTTGCTTTCTCATATACAATCTAAATACCCATTCATTGATTAGGGTAATCTCATTTAAACAATGGCACTAGAATCAGAGATTCAAAATCAAAGATGTAGAAAGAGCCAGAGGAAGCTAGCTACCCAAAATAATTCTTTCCTACTAGGCAGTATGAAAACCAATGTCTTCTTGCTAGAGCTTTAACATGGGAACATATGAGAACTTCTATTTCACACAATGCTTGGTGTACGGAACAGTAAGAAATAGGGATGTGGTTGGAAATGATGATGATTTAGTTTACAGAAAATTAGTTTTCTGATTTTTTTGACCCATGACTTGAATATATTTAAGGTTCTAAACTGAGCTCTCCCAAATAAGCCAATGTCGGAAAAATGACTGAACAATCAGTAAAGCACTGATTGAGAGTAAATATTTTCTGGCTCGATGTTACAATGTTATTTTGTGCACACACTGATAAGATCTAATCTTTTCTGGTTGTAGTTAAACTGGAACTCCAGGCTTCCGTATCTGACTTCTTCATTCCTTGTGGAACTAGCTTTGGTTGCCTAATACATATCTGAAATGGTATACTTTTCAGCCACTTCAGTTTAATTTTTAGGATGCTGATCAATAATGGAAAATATATGCTAGTTCAGAAATCAAGTTGCAATCTTGACTTTAAGCAATATGCATCATTGTGGACTAGTTTTTGTGTTTTCAACAGTACTTAATATATACACTATACATGTAAGTATATACTATACATGTAAATACATATACTATATATGTATATATAATCATTTGTATATATGAATCATAATATCTTCTCTATCTCACAGGGACGTGGAGATCAAATTTGAAATGCCTGAAAGCACTGGAGAAATATCAGACTTCCCACAATGCAGGGTTTATATGTTATTATTAATGGGTAAGGAATTATTTTTATTCCTCGTTATGACACTCTAAAGAGTTATAGTTCTGGGGAGAGCTTAAAGAGGGCAGTCAACTATCCACTTAACTGCATAACTTTTATTTTCATATCCTGAACTCTTGTCCCCTCAGTTGAATAGGATCTGTTTCTCTCTTCCAACTGGCCCCTCAAATAAATGTTGCTATTCTTGGGCTGATCCCCTTTACACAAGGATAGGATTCATTTCAGCATTGCTTATTTAGGGTAATGTACAAGACAGGTAGTACCAATCCACACCTGGCACTGTCATTCCCTCCTCTCTAGGCCTGATCTCCTGGAGAGTCACCGCACAGATGTAGGGACACTGGAGTCCTCTTCAGTTCTCCTCCTTATCCACTTTCCTGGGACCTAGAAGATGGTGGCAACTTGATTTATTTTATCTCTACCTCCATGGATTACTTCTCATGTATGCCCTATTACATCTACAGCATCTAAATGAACAGATCAGTAGGAAGAATACATCATTCAGCACACATTGTTAATTAAAGGACAGAGAGGAGAGGGAGGAGCCGAGAATAGGAGATGTTCTTTAGGTGTGATACCAGCTGCATAGTGCTTCCTATTATAGTGATTGTATTTGTAGTTATAACATGACACTACTTACGGTTGTGCCTTCTGTATGGATTAATAATATACTTATTAAAGCTTTTTAAAAGATTTTATTTATTTGAGAGAGAGAGAGAGAGAGAGAGAGAGAGAGAGATAGCAAGAGAGAGAGAGCAGAAGCAGGGAGGGGGGAAAAGCAGGTTTTCTGTGGAGCAGGAAACCCGATGCAGGGCTCAATCCCAGGACCCTGGGATCATGACCTGAGCCAAATGCAGATGCTCAACCAAGTGAGCTAACCAGGCACCCTACTAATTAACTTTTAACTAATAATATACTAATTAAATATTTTCTTAGTACATCAGAACAGTGGAGGTATTTACTTTTATGAACTACGTTGAAGTCTAAAAGTTTGGGAATTGCTCAGGTGTAGTATGTTTTATTTTATGTACTTTTGTGGGACACAGTGTATGTCCATGTTTAATACCCCCAAAATATCTATCAAAAGAGTTCAGAAGAGTTGATTTGAAATGGCATCACCATTGATTGTGGTGAACTGTTTCATAATGTATATGTATACCAACCCATTGTCATATACCTTAAAGGTATACAATTTTTATTTGTCAATTATAGGTCAATAAAGATAGAAAAAAGTCATCACACTCTAAACTTGGTTTATTGTCTTTAAATAGCTGCAATTTAAATAAAGTCCTTTTATGAAAATAAGTATGATTGTGAAAATAAAATTAATAAAGTCGAGGGTGCATGATTCATTTTGATTCTAAAAACAGAAGAAATACTATACATGACACTTGAATGGGTAGAATCATGCCCAATAGCCTTATTCCTGATGATCATCCTCCCTAAATTCACTACACTAAGGTATATGTTTGTCACAATTGCTCATTTATAACAGCTCATTAAATCTCAAAACAAGAGTGAGCAAGTATAGATTATTTTCCAGGAGTATGACTCCTAAGCATGGGAGATGAGAATTGTGGCAAAATCACTCTTTTTCAAAGATTTTACCTGCCTCTAACATCTCTAGAAGTGACAATGAAGCTTTCTAACTGGTTTCCACATTATACCTCATGGCTGGAAATTTATGGTAGAGAAATAGCAAGAAGTGACATTATCTTTAACTGAAAAGAGAGAATGACTGAAAGTTAGAAAAGCTAAAAATATCTTGCAGTAAGTCGGTCTGCCTTTTTTCATGAAGCAATCCTGTCCCTTGAGAAAGCAATGAAATATAGCTTGCTTTATAGAAGAAACTGAGAAAACATATTTAACTATCAGTTTGGGTGCTGTGTAGCCCCAGTCTGCCTCTCCCAGCTGCACTCTACTCCAATAGTCTTGCATTGCAAAGACTTTTGTTCAGTCGAAAAGAAACCATACCTCTATCATGTTTTCCTTCAATATCTAACTACAAGATGAAAGTTTTATTTTCCTCCTGAAATAAACTGCATAAGCTAAGGGCTGGCTGAGACCAGCCATCAAATTTGGACCAAGAAATGTGTGTGGGACAGAATGCACTAAAAAACTGAGATCTTTTGACTGATTCTTTCATGGGTTCACTCCTTCACAATTCACTCATCCACTTACAATCATTTATTGAATGCCTTTGATTGATAGGGAGTCACACAGAGGGGGAGTATAATAGAGAGCCAGATGTCCCTGCCTTGAATCGCATGGAGAACTTCGGGTGTATGACCAATAGAGGCTGTCTGTGAGCAGAACGTTGCTCCCTGACCACTGACCATGGAAGGAGTCTAGGCGTGAGAGCTAGCCAGATGGCCCTGGAGTCTAAGCTGCTGCTTATCAGCCGTCTGCGTTTGGGAGAACTCCCTAAGTGTTCTAGGTTTCTTCCTAAGTACAAGTGAGGTGACTTACACTATTTTACAGGACTATGAAGAAGATTGAATACTCAGGGCTGCCTGGATCATTCAGTTGGCCGGGTATCCAGCTCTTACTTTTGCTCAGGTCATGATCTCAGTGTCGTGTTGAGTTCCACGCACTGAGCATGGAGCCTGTTGGATATTCTCCCTCTCCCACTGCGCCTCACCACACTTGCACTCTCTAAATCAATCAATCAATCAATCAATCAATCAATAAAATTTTAATAAAATTCTCTAGGGCTCGATAGGTCCCTTCTAGCACAGTGGCTGGCACTTAGATGTTCCGACAATATTATTACATAGAGAGAGCTGGCTCTGTACACATTCTCACTTCACTCTCCCTGCAACACAGGGGAAGTGTTGTTCGTAGCACTGGACTCGTGATACCTTTAGAAAAAGAGATTTTTTTCACAAAGCAAGTGTAATTTCTGACTTAAATCCACACTCCCATGTTTAAACATTCTATAAACAGAGCACTTCTTAAAACGCCTCACAAAACATCACATCATCAATACATGGAGAAGCCAGGGAGTGCTCTTCTCCCCAGCTGTGTGATGTAACCTAGAATTTGTCAGATTGTATTTGTTTCAGAGTTGGGAGACTCCTTAAGATATCTGTCCCAGGTGCCTTATGGTAAAGAGAGGGAACCTGTAACATGGTATGGTCAGGTGCATGGAATCAAATCACTACCTGGCTTGGTATCAGGCTCAGGAGGAGATCCTGCCTCCCCACCCTTCATCCATTTGGCATTCCTCTCCCTCCACTGCCCCCGATCTCATGTTTGGTTAAGAGGAATGTTAAAAAAAAAAATAGCAGCAGGATTAATTTGCTACTTTTCCCAGGTTTCTCAAACATGATTGCCTTTTTCAATTCTGTCCTACGTTTTCCTGAAAATTTTAAGAAAGACCATCACAAAATACCAGGGAATGGCATCTGCTGACGTCACCCCAAGCTGCTACACACAGAACACTTAGCAGATCTGCAAAGCCCATGAAGGACTACCTGAAGAATAAGCATGCAGATGCGGTGGGAGAATTCTGCTCATTGTCTTCTGCTGGGGACTAGGAGCTTCATTAGAGAGCCTGCCTTTGTGCACATTTCATTTGGTGAAACCTTGAAAGCAGCTTCCCACAGGTATATGAGTGTTTCATTTGGTTATGCCATTGTCTAATGACCTCTTCTTCTTCAACTAATCTCCACACATTGCTGTTATTATTATTTTGGCCATTAAAAACACTGTGACAAGTAAAGCTCACATGAAAAACACTTAGATGGCTAAGTGACTAAGCACCTCCTCTCCTGGACAGCTCTTCTCTCTCCAGCGTTGCATTTACAATCAGTTCCGCTCAGTTCTGATACATTTCCTCCAAGTTGCTATCATACGTCTCCAACCTGGATGTGCCCTTTCCTTCACCTGCAACCCCTGCCCCCTTCCCTTCATTCTCATTATCGGGATGACTGCCGATGAGGGACCATAAATAAGCTTTCTATTCACACACACACACAAATGTCATTTGTCATCCTGAGAACTTCTGAAATCGCGGAAATGTCATGTTTTAACCAGAGAGTTCAGAAGACAAGCTTTTCTCCATAGTTTGCTATCACAGTGAGGAACGTGGAACCTGCCCCAGAGAGGTGATCTCGCATACTCAAGCGTGTAGCTGCGCCCTGCGTCCCAGGCCCTCCCACTCCTCTTTCATTTTTTTACTCAATGCATGCTCTTACACATTTTTCTCTTTTGTCTATCAGTGTCATCCTTTAGAAACACACTTTTCCTTTTCAAAATCACTCCTTTGATCTGCTTTGAGCTGGAAATCCAGATAACCAAGGTTCTCTATTTTGAGGAATAATAATGGGCTATAAGGAAAAGAGGGTTAGAGAGGGGCTCTAAAAAAGAAAGCCCATGTGCTTTAGAACCCTCAGTCAAGGCTCATGGTTTCACACCCACAGACTCTTTAGTTTCCTCAAAATAAAGGGTTCCTTCTGAAGGTAGTGCCTTTATTTCTAAGTCACCCGCCCAGTAACATTTTCACTATGATGATTCTCAAATAGGCTTTCCTTATTTCATAAAGTCCAAGGACCCTTGCTGGAACTACACCCTAAATACCTCAATCTATTTGCCAAGATTTAATCAAATAGAAGCTAAGCCTTGTTCAGTGTTGCACGGAGCCTGCTGGGAGAGAGATGAGTGATAGAATAAGGAAGGTGGCCCTCTTACTGTCTGTGACCACCTAGCCACCTGAAAGACTGTTGGGGATGACTGCTTATACTCACAGGTGGAACTGATGCTGCCAAGCAAGGGTTTAGCTGTATTTATGATTCACTCTGTATTTGGAGGAGAGAGATGCTGTCCCTGGTAGCCCCGTTTTTGGTTTCCCAGAACGCTTCTCACTTGACAAATTGGGGAGTTTTGGTACTGGTTATGGGAACTTGTGACGCTATTCCTAGTGATTCTGGTGCATGAGCACTAGAGCCAGAGTTTAAGTCTGGAGCTAGCAGAACTGAGATGATCCATGTAACCTCTCATTGGTAAAATGGGAAGGATGCAGTATCAATCTCTGCAGTGTCTTTGTAAGAATTAGGAAAATCATGATCAATGAAGTGCTTAACACTGTTCTTGGTCCATAATAAACACCAAATAAATCTTAGCTATTCTTACCTTCTTACTATTATATAAGACATGCACATATGTCACGTAGCATCCAGGAGGCAGCATGTTTTTTGCTAAAGTGGGCAAACCCCCCAATATCCTAATAACCACAATACACTCTCCACATTTACCCTTGTCTAGGGTACTGTGAAGTAGGAGGAGGGAAAAAAAAAGACAAATACTGGATGGAGAATGTAAATGTACTTTCCCCCTGAATGTTCTATTTTGCTTTTCAACTTTCAAACTCCACTTTATTTCAAAACACACTCCCAACCCTTCCAAAGCATTTTCAAGTTGGAAAGCCTTCTTTTTTGTTTCACAATAAGCTAACTGCAGGTGCAAACTCGAGGGAGACAGACCTTGGAAATTTTAAGGATGTTGCCATGGCAATGGTTTGCAAGAATGTGTATGAGTTTCATCTTAGCTCTCAAGCATTCAACTGAGTTCATATGTGGAGGTTCAAATTGCTAGGCACACAATGTTTGCCATTCACTGTGTCTTGAAAGGCTTGGAAATAACTGTCTGTTGCTTATAGCAACTAGAAACCACAAAATACTATCTAATCTATCTATCTCTCTATCTCTCTATCTCTGCCAATGTAGAGATCTAGTCATTCATTATCTGCTCTTAGCAAACACAGAGTTGCACTCTCGATATGAATTAATGGTAAAAGTTTTCTATTGAATTTTCATATTAATTTTCTCATTCAAAATGAAAATTATCATTAAAGAAGCATGATAATTATTTAGGGGTGCTCAATTAAAGCAAACTTTCAATCTAATGAATTGCGGAGGATCTTTTTAAAAGGGTCCCATCCTATAACACAGGAAAGAAGATGAAGTCTGTAATTCTAGTCATTAAATCAAATGCTTCTTTCCACCCCTGAAAAAGCAAGACCACCACCATCACCATCACCAAGAAGACATACAAAAGAAGCAGTTTTGTCTCATTTGAAACATCATTACCTCAATTGTTTTTAAATGGTTCAGCTGAGGCTTCTAAATTCTAAATCCTCCACAATGGTTTCATGATTCCTTGGCAATAAAAGCAGTGACTTTTGACAAAAGCATCCCCCACAATGGAATCCACAGAACACTAAAAATGCAAAGTTTTAAGAGCTCTCTCTTTGCTATGAGAAATAATTCTTAAAAATTTTCTTCAATTCTAAGACTTTTTCCATCTCAAATTGTACTTGGCAAATTAAGTCAATAATTTAAAAAAAATTCATCAATAGCAAAAAAAAAAGATGGATTTCCTTTTTTTTAAAGATTTTATTTACTTATTTGACAGAGAGATCACAGATAGGCAGAGAGGCAGGCAGAGAGAGAGGGGGAAAGCCCTGATGTGGGACTTGATCCCAGGACCCTGAGATCATGACCTGAGCCGAAGGCAGAGGCTTAACCCTCTGAGCCACTCAGGTGCCCCAAAAGCTGGATCTCTAAGATTGCTGAGTCTTTAGTATTCCCAGCAAAAGCTTTTGCTGCAAATGATACATCATGATACAAGTGCCCCACATAAAATGAGGCCATCAGTGACCCCACTATCTCTTGCATGGCATTTGGTTACCTACAAAAAGCCTGGCAATTATTTAAAACACACTTTACACTTTGCTGCTTTAACTTTGACCTGTCTTCTAAAACACACACACACACACACACACACACACACACACACACACACTCATTCTAACCCCCCCCACTCCTTGATTTAACAGTTTGTTGGTGTACTTTAAAACTGCAGTAGTCCTCTCCTCCCCTCCCCCATTCCAAAAAAGCGTAACAAGAATTCTGGAATTAAACAAATGAGAACATAATAATTAGCTATGCAAACTGTCAAGTGAATCTAAAAAGAAAAACAACCCAAAGAACACAACAATCAGCAGTTTCAAGCTCTAGCAAGAATCTACACTGAGTTCCCATTTATTTTAAGCAAAAATAGATTAGGTCTTTTGAAAAATGTTCACTGCAATTTCCAAGGAAATAGGGCAAATCATCTAATGGGTCTTTTACATCTCTAATTTCTATGATGCTGATATAGTGGAAAAGTCTTTGATCCTACAATCTTCTCAAATAATTTCTGTTCTACTCTTCCATAACCAGATTCATCCCCAAAGTAAGCAGTATTGAAAATTGTTCTAAAGTGGATATGAAACAGGTAAGTGGGTCAAATCACATGCTGTGACCCTCCCTGTTCACAAACCCCCAAAACCTCACCTCAGTCGTTTTATAGATGGTAACTAAATTAGTATAAGCATTAAAGGCAAAATAGAAAGGGAAACAAATTCTTAAGTTATCTGCTGTGTATATGTGTGAATGGAAGACAGAAGGCATTCAATTCTTTGGATGGAGAGTACCAAGTATACAATGTGTAGCTAAATCTATGGGATTCTTTACAGATGACAACGAAGCACCTTTTCCCTCTTAGCAACCACACTGAATCGTTATGAAGCAACATGGATTACCTATATTGTTTACATGCTTTGTGTGAAATACCAGTAATACTCCCGCAGAGTCAATGCTCCCTTTCTCCTGCTATAAATTCAGTATTAAAGGATGAGAATATCTGAGTTTTTTAAAATCCAGAACTGTGATGAAATGGGTCAATCTAACTACCTTAAAACTTTTGTTAGCTTCGACTCTCTTATCCTTAAAATTGTAGAGCAACAAGGGCATACTTTGTCAATTGAGAATGAAAGGTGGGATGTTGGAAGTGGTCTGGATAGGACACAGCATCCTGAGCCAACTAGGAATTAGATCATTACCTAAGCCATGGACCTGAGGCAAATCACTCTCCAAGTCAATGTAAGTAGGTTAGAGTGAGTTAGACTCCTCAGGTCTTTATTTATTTTTATTTTTTTTTAAAGATTTTATTTATATATTTGACAGTGAGAAACAGAGCTAGAGAGGGATCAGAAGCAGGGGGAGTGAGAGAGGGAGAAGCAGGCTTCCTGCTGAGCCAGGGAGCCTGATGTGGGGCTCGATTCCAGGACTCTGGGATCATGACCTGAGCCGAAGGCAGATGCTTAACGACTGAGCCGCCCAGGCGCCCGCTCAGATCCCTTTAAAACGTAATAATCAGGTGCCTAGGTTGCTCAAACAGTTAAGTGTCTGCCTTCGGCTCAGGTCATGATCCTGTGGTCCTGGGATTGAGCCTGGCCTTGGGCTCCCTGCTCAGTGGGGAGTCTGCTTCTCGCTCTCCTTCTGCCTGCTGCTCCCCCTGCTTGTGCTCTCTCTTGCTCACTCTCTTAGATACATAAATAAATCTTTAAAAACATAAAATAAAATGTAATCATCAATGGTAACACTGGGACTCTCGTACTGGTGCAGTTAAGTATTTTGATTGTGGTAGTGGTTACAGGAAGCTAACATATGATGAAGTGGCACATACACACACAAGCACATGTGTAGTTAGTGAAATCTGAAAAAGCTCTGTGATTATAGCAATATACTATTCTGGTTCTGATACAGTTATAGAAGATGTTAACATGGGGAGAGGCTGGGTAGCATGTGGGGATCTCCCTGGGTTTGCTTTGTAACTATCTGTGAATCTGATATCGTTTCAAAATTAAAAGTCTTAAAAGTATGAAAATATATGCATACATACATAAATGCAATAATCTTTGATTTCATGAAATGCCTTGCAGCCATAGATGGAACAAAAATATAAAGGGCCTGATGTTTTATCAAGGAAGTGAAATTTATTGGTTCCAAACAATTTACTTGCCAATTTACTTTTATCTAAAACAATTAGTGGTTTTAAGGTAGTTAGAATATTGACTATTTCACCATGATTTGAAGTAAGGAAATTGTCACATGATGGGTCATTACTAGTAATACCATTTTTGCCTACTTTTCCATCATTTATCTTTGAATATTGAATTCTAAGGATTAAGACACCAAAAAAACTAATAATTTCAGCCACAACAAATACTATACCCTTGATGTAAAAGATAAAATTAAAACAAAATACAAAAAACTAAACAAAACCAGCACAATTAAAAAGGAAGTATCAGGGCTTTAATAAAAATTAAATTTTTGATACTTATATTCAGGACTCTACTTTCTGCCCAATTAACTACTGTTATAATGAGTAATCTTACTTTCTATTCCTCAAATTATAGAATCCTATTCATCTAAAAATTATATTGTGCTCAATGTATTTCCTTCGGTTTCTTTCTTTCTTTCTTTCTTTCTTTCTTTCTTTCTTTCTTTCTTTCTTTCTTTCCTCCTTTCCTTCCTTCTTTTCCCTTTCTTCTTTCCCTTCTTCCTTTCCTTTCTTTTCTTTTCTTTCCCTCCCTCCCTCCCTCCCTTCCTTCTTTCCTTCTTTCTCTTCTTCTCCTCCTCCTCCTCCTCCTCCTCCTCCTTCTTCTTCTTCTTCTTCTTCTTCTCTCTATCTCTCTTTTTTTTTAAAAGATTTTATTTATTTGACAGAGAGAAACACAGCCAGAGGGGGAACACAAGCAGAGGGAGAGAGGGAGAAGCAGGCTTCCCGCCGAGCAGGGAGCCCGATGTGGGACTCGATCCCATATCATGAACTGAGCCGAAGGCAGTTGCTCAACCAACTGAGCCAACCAGGCGCCCCCTCTCTCTTTTTTTTAATGTGGGGCTTGAACTTAGGACCCTGAGATCAAGACCTGAGCTGAGCTGAAGAGTCAGATGCTTAACCAATGGAGCCCCCAGGCACCCCTCAATGTATTTCCTCTTAATGTCACAGAATCCAGTTGGTTCTCCTGACTTCCATCATGTTTAAAAATAATGGCTAGTAACTCAGCAACTTTATACCTAGATACTCGTTTCAAAATTTGATTCTTTTTTTTTAAAAGATTTTATTTATTTGACAGAGAGAAACACAGCCAGAGAGGGAACACAAGCTAGGGGAAGAAGCAGGCTTCCTGCCGAGCAGGGAGCCTGATGTGGGACTCGATCCCAGGTCTCTGGGATCATGACCTGAGCCGAAGGCAGTCACTTAACCAACTGAGCCACCCAGGTGCCCCCAAAATTTGATTCTTAAGTGACATAAATGGCACAGAAGAAAGCAACAGATGCCGGTAGCATCCTTCTGTTAGAGAGAAATTAAAAGAAGAGAGACAAAGCAACAGAATTTTTTTTTTTTTTAAAGGAATGATCAGAAGAAGGAGAAAAGGAAAGAAAAAGTTTCCTCCACCTGTTTGGAAAGTGGGAGGGTGTGTCAGTTCGTCTTAAAGTGAGACCAATGGCAGAGGTCTTTCACACTTAGGAAACTAAGATTAATGTCTCACTCAGTGAGATGTGAAATAGATCTTGGTTCCAAAACTCCAGAAAGGGGTTTAAGAGGAAAAAAAGCATTAGAAAATATACAAGTAAAAATAAGGCAATCTATCAAACCAGCTCTGCTCCAGGAATAACCAACTCGGCTGAGACTTTGGGCTTTAGCTGTCTGTGCCAACAAAGACCTAACTCCCCTTAAACACCAAACCTTAAGGCTCATAACAGAGAAGTAGGCAGTGGAGGATTTCCCTGTTCTTGAGTATTTTTCAACAAACCATAGAAGATAAACAGAAGCAATTTCTCAGGGCTTTAACTAAAATGGGCCAAGAATGGTGAGTTATCAGATGAAATCCTGCAGAACCCAGACATTATTTTCCAAAAGTTAATGGTTCTGGTTACAGTAAATTTGAAGTGGTAAGAGGAGTTACTCCCAATGAAAGAATAAAATATAAAATAGGTGAGTATCCAAAAAAGATGGTAAGCAGGGGAAACTGGTCACGTGCTCCAGAGCTGCCAAAACTAGATTCAAGCCTATACTTCCCCCAGCCATAAGGGAAGGACCTAGCTGAGGAGTGTGGGCTACCACACACCTCCGAACACCTTGCCCTTCTTCACTCTCCTTGGTGCCTCAGGGCTTCTTAAGCTTTGTGGGGTCTAGACTACACTTTAAAGTTGACGTGTTTCAAGCTAACTGTGTTCTGGGAGTCATATCTACACTAAGATTATATTAAAAGTTAAACCTCTACTGTACATATCAACTGGTACTCCAAAATGCTGCTTTCCCAGAATATCCACCAAATCCTGTCTATGTTTAGATGCTGATAAGATAGAAAAAAAATAAAAATAAAAATAAAAATGCAATCACTGCACCTTCCATACATTAAGAAGTCTTAAAATTATAAATGTCAAAATTCTAATTTCATTTGCCCATGTCTAAAAATATTTCCCTGCTAATTATTTCAAATTACTATAGACATTTTGCAAGTTATATTAGATTTTATATATAAATTGTGAACGTCCATAAAAATAATTTGTCCTACACATCTAACCTTTTGTTCCCAATATAGACCCACTTTCTTTTTTATGTTTATAGAGAAATGCTTACAAAGTCTTGTTCTCTGAGGATCTCATTTGGCACTTATCAAACCCATTTTTTCATAAATCTTTATCAGCAATGAGAATTTTTCTCAGACTGTGTTGTTGATTGCTTATGTCACCACTTTTCCTTCCACTTCCATTAGAAGCCACAGGGCACCTTACTTCTTAGAGAAGAATGTGAAACTGATTTGGTGATGAAGGACTTTTAGTTCTGAGTATGCACCACTTTATAAAATATTTATTGATACAAAACCTTAAAATGTGCATGGCAGGTTCAGTATTCATGTGGCTAATTATTTAGTAAATTCAGCCCATGATTTTGTATCACAAGGTTCTTATTAGGAATACCAGAAAGGGAATCAGAGTTTTTTGACACATGGTAATAAATATTTTCACTTACTATGAATAATTTAGCTCTTTCGGCATTCATTGTATGAAAAATAGATTTGAAATACTTTCAAGGTCTCTTAGCAAAGGTAGAGGTTTGGCACACAAGAATAGGCAGTATGGGGCTCCTTTCCTTTGTTTTCACAGAATTTTGCTTGCTTTTATAATGCACACACTGCAAAATGTTTCCTTATTTGTCAAGATGATGTTGAAATGAAAAGATATTGTTTCTTCTATAGCATTTCCTATTGTGGGTTTCTAGAATTCCAAATCACTAATTCTCTGCAATTTACCAGCCTTGCCCATAGAATGCTAATTAGCCTCTATATTCTTGATTGTAGAAATGGAAAAGGAGCTTTCCCTCCAATTAATGTTAGCCAAAACTGGAATTAGTCTCACACTAGTTTCAAAATGAAAATTCCCATAAGGAAATTACATCTATAAAGTCATCTAAAATTTCAGGGAGATGATTCAACAAAATGAATAGCAGTGTATGTTTTAAGACCACTTGTCTTTAAAGGCTTTTCTTGTAAAGGAAATTCACATTTATTCACACTCCAACATAATAAAATATTAGAGCTACAAAGTCTTCACCTTACAAATAGAAAAATCAAGCACCAGAAAATTTAGTAGTTGGTCTTCATCTCACCTATAGCAGTAAAAATTTTCTCTAGTGCAATCTTTTTATGTAAGTTCACTAAAAGAAAATATTTTAAGGTTAGATAAACCCCCCAAATAACCCATTCACAATGAGGCATGTTGAATGAGGCATATTGGGGGTCGTTATAAAGGTCTAAAGTTTAGAAGAACAGTGTAGGCCAAGGATGGCATAAATTTCCCAAGGAAACAAAAAAAGAATCTTACACTAACTTCAGAATAAAGCCAATATATATGAGTGCAAAGAAAAAATAGATATAAACAAAAAGGACTATTTTTCTGTTATTTTTCCTCCTAAAATACTTGAGTGAATGTTTCAAAGTAGAAATTCTGGGTAGTTCAGTGAGGAAGGTTCTCTTAGGAACTGATAGGAGTCAATGTTGAAATTTTCCAAATACAGGCTGATGACACTCATTGCCAGAATTTTTTTTTTTTAAATCTCTTCTCAAAGAGCATAGTGAATGTTAATTTTTTAGCACTGACAGGTGAACAATGCTTAAATAAAACATTGATATTAGGGGAAGCTGGATGAAGACTGAACTCTATATCTGCAGCATTTCTATATATTTAAATTAGAGCATTTATTTAAAAACTAAAAAAATAAAAGTCATACTAATCTGATCAAATCTTATATATTACATATAAGTTGGCCAAAGTGGTATTTATGAAATAATTGTCTTTAAAAAGATACAGATACATTCATAAAGGGAAAAAAAATATAATTGCCACAACTACAACTAAGTAACCTGTAAATCCAACCCCTCTTTGTAATATTTACAGACACAAAGCATGTCTTATCCTCACTTGAATGGCATGTCTTGGAAATGTCTTTACATGGTAGACTTTCAAATAAATGAAGCATATACTTTTCCACTACATCTTATCATTTTAGAACCCCGTCTTTCTTCCTCAAGTACTACAAAGAGTTGAGCATTATTTAGGGAATTGCTAGGTAGAGAGAGAAAGGGAGAGAGAGGGTCATAATCAGGATTTACTTTGTTATTGCATCAGTAGCCTTCTGTTTAAAATGAAACCATCTGCTGCAATTGAAATTTCACGGGCTACGTGTGAAACCACAGTCAGGAATCTAGCAAACCCTTGTTGTGTAGATGCCTTCAGACACTGACCTAAGCTTACTATCTCTAGATTGAGATTTTGAAAAGTAATTAAGAAGAATTCAATTTGATATTTCGCACCTAAGTATCATTTCATTCAGTATTCATGACTGGTTCATGAAGTTCCCCATAATTATTCACTCTATTTTAAGCCCCTTACTGAGAAAATAATAGTATTGATAACTATTTCAATAACACAACTGGACTGTTTATGTAATTATCACTATTCAAAATTGTTTCACTCAAAGCCAAGCCTGTGCTTCCTTTCTATATCATCTCCATTCTACTTTCCTTACAGTGGGTATCATTCAAAAAGAAAACAGAATCAAAGATAGAAAAGGAAAGAGAATCAGGCAGATTGAAAATTATTGCTGGGGTAATTTACAACATACTCAATTTACAAACACACTCAAATTGTAGCCTGAGATAGTTACACTTACTCCAAAGTGTCTAATTTACTACTGGAAAAATGACTCAGTACTTCATATCATCCCATCAGTAAAAGAAAACCAATTCTTAGAATGAATACAGACCAAATATGCAGGTGATTTTTAAATTAAAAAACACTTGTACATATTTTGCATTTACTTTTATTACTCACAAAACATAAAGACTGGCTTTTAAGAAATCAATATGTTGTCCTGAGAACATGTAGAACAGGGAACAGCCACCTTGACTGATTTTGAGACAAGCTACTTGGAACGTTCTTTGCTTCCTATTCAAATACCCTTGGTGTCCTACGTCACTTCAGAGTCTGGTACTGGTGTGATGGGACGTGTTGCTCCCTGATTTGATCTGATTTTGTGTTACTCTTTATTTTGTGACTACATAACTCAGGCTGCTTAAACCAACACAAGGAACATAGAGCAGAATAACATCCATGCACCTGCTTAACCCAGAGTGACCTCTCCTTTCTCCAAACTACCAGGAAGCATATGGCAGATGTGCAGCAAATATATGTTCATCAATCAACACTATAGGGTAAAACAGTTCAGCCTTCTGTACTCCAGTTTTATGTGTTTGTCCTGACCGTTCAACTAGACTTTCAAGGCAAGAAATATCTTATTTTCCTCTGAGGCACATCACTAGGAATTTTGGTGTAGATCAATCAACCAGTAGACATCTTAACAGATCTTAACTATCAAATGTATGAAAACCACTGAGATAATTGCTTGTATATTATAATTGTCAATATTCTGGAAAGAGATAATACATTTCTTGAAGGCTAAGAAAACTGCTAAAGACAAATCTAAGGGTAGCTGTTCCTCCTGGAATTTCTCATTTGTTATATGTATCCTTTAAACTATTATTTAGCAGCTAAATATTCAGCAGTGGTTTTATACAGACATATAGTACATTCAACTCTAAAAATCTTGTAGTCCTACTATAAACCTAATGAATAGATCCACTCAAATCTAGCTGTGCTAATTGAGAGAAGTCACAATATATAATATATAATTGAAAACAATGATTTTTAAGCCAGTGGGAGGGTAAATGCTAGAGAAAGTCAATCTAGTCATGCAAAGTGACCCATTATGTAGACCCTTCACACATGAGGAATTGAGAATTGACACCTAAGGAAATACCCATGCAACTCCAATATAAGGAACTTTTAAATAGAATCAAGACTCTATGCAATACTGGTTTGACAATAAAATAGTCATATTTTGAAGTTATAACATAGTGTTAGTTTTGTATATATAATGCCTACCTTATTATATATACATAGTATTTATATGTATAATATATTTTTGTATATATAATATTTTTATCATAAGCAAGTTTATTTTACTGGACAATTGATTGGGTAGGCAGTGTCTCTGAAGCTCTAGAAGATTTTTCAATCCAAAAAATGTGAAAAGATCAGTTAGGTGAAGGCATTTCCCCAGAGCATTAACCCCCACTTTATCTATGAAGTTACCAGTAAATCTCGGCTATATGATTTATAATCATATTTTTGGGCAAAAGTCTGAAACATGCTGAGAATCAAGACTGTGGTATCTTATAAAACCCATTGTGTTTACTAAAAAAAACAAAAAGCAGATTTCTTTAAGGGACTAATTTCTTTTGGTCCCCTAAGACAACATTCAAGTCATTCTTACCACTATATCTGTGGGAAAATAGAAAGAAAAGTATTTGAGTCTTTCTATTATTAAGAAAATAATTACACTATGGCTTCACAGGCAGTATCAAAAAATATACATATATTCACAACAAAACACATACATACACACAACATATATATAGACATACATACACGCAAATATACAATGGAATATTATTCAGCCATAAAAAATGAAATCTTGTCATTTGTAATAAAACAGATGGATGAATTCAAGAAACAAAACAAATGAACAAAGAAAAAAGAGACAAACCATAAACAGACTCTTAAATAGAGAGAACAAACTGGTGGTGGTCAGAGGGGAGGTGGGTGGTGGGATGGGTGAAATATGTGAAAGGGGATTAAGAGTATGGCTATCATGATGAACACTGAGTAATACTTAGAATTGTTGAATCACTGAACTGTACACCTGAAACTAGTATAACACTGTATGTTAACTATACTGGAATTTGAAAAATGGAATTAAAATTTTATATACACATATATAAGGTGAACACACACACACACCCATGAAAACAACATCATGCAACTGATTTTGCAAAACAGTTCCAAGATAGTTACTAATGCTTAATCAAGTGAATTCAAATGAAGGTAAAAATTCGAGGAGCAAATGGGAATGTATAGTGATAATCACTCAATTTATGACCCAAAATAGAAAATATCTTTTTTTTCCTGATTATTATACAGCTTGGACTCATATTGTCTTAGTGTGTGAAGGGAAACTAGAGATACCCATGGGTTTATAATTTTCTATTATAAGGAATGGTGTTAGTGGATATACTCAAAATTGCTTTCCTACTAGATATTACTGTGTGTGGTTCCATTCTTTGTGCCAGAGTGAGGAGGGAAGGGAGTCTTCAGGAGATTCAAATATCAATTGTCAAGTAAATGCTCAGTGGTGTCATTATACTTTGCTGAGTTTATACACAGCTTATTGTTCAGGAAAACTGAGGTCTGGAGCAAATGGTATTTGAGTCCAAAAATGGCAGGTAAAGCAGCAAAAAAAAAGACAGGAAGGATAGAAAATGGGAAATGAAAGAGAAGACTGAATAATAAAGTGTGCCACTTGGTCCAAGTAAAATTACATATCCACTAACACTATTCACCTATGAATTTTGCTGATGCTCATTAACACTGGAGTTAAGAACAGTAATTTTGACTGGGAAGAAATCTTGTTTCAAATGAGTTATTTTCCAATTGGGTAGAGTGTACGCTTAGTTCTCAAAACATTTAAACTTAATATGGACAAAGGTTGAAAGTCCTTGGCTACAAGATTTTTTTCCTCCATTTGAAAACTGGGAAGTGTAAGCCAAGAGGGCTTTTCCCATCAATTAGGATTCTGCCTACTGCATCCATCAGATAGTTAATTGATTGCACTTGTAGTTTATAAACGCACCCAGATGCTGTGGGATAAGCACATTTTGTAAATTAAAGGAGCATATGGAAGGCACACAGACAGTAACATTTCATCATAACTACCCCAAACATCCTTAATATGCAATGCTACATCACTAATTACTATGTAAATATGTAAGTGTTTCCCTGGCTAATGTCTTGGTGAGAAATTTGTTTGGCAGTGGAGTCCAAATGCAATTTTGACCAGCCATTTAATACCACTTTGGTGTTCTCCTAGTTTCATCCCACTTTGCCTGGAAGGAGAATGTGGCTCTCAGCCTATTAGGCAACCCTGATTGTGCAAAGTCAGTGAAAATGTTTATTCTTTCTCAGTGGGTCATCTTACTTAAGGAACACCTGTCAACCCTCCAAATTATAAATATCTGTCCAAAGTTCTGTCAGCAGGCTCTATTTCTTCCTGAAAACATTAGATGGAATTTGCCAAGTGAAGAATGTTCTGCTGCTTAGCAGGCTCATTAATTTCTAAGAAAAGGGCAAGGAAGAAAATGCCTGCATAAAGTATAAGAAACTGGCCTATTTCTTCAACTCTGGGGAAATTAGTATCAATGAGTAAATTTTCTTGAATACATCAAAGTGTCAAAGGTGACAGCTTCATTCTCTGATCTAGGTCATAGTTCTTTGTGAAGCCAAGGTTGAAAAGGTAAATCAAGTGAGACATGCAACATGGCAAAATTTCCTTCAGAGAGTGGAAATTCTCTCCATATACAAGGTCCAGCAACCACATGATTAAGTGAGCTGTAGTTAACTCATGAATCAGAAGATGTACAATTAAACTTTTTAAAATTTGTATTTTATTGGTAGATTTTGGCAGTGTGATTTTGCTCAAATTCATTTGTATTCAGGACTGGATATTGTGTCTAAGTTCA
This sequence comes from Spilogale gracilis, assembly GCA_004023965.1. NCBI lineage: Eukaryota > Metazoa > Chordata > Mammalia > Carnivora > Mephitidae > Spilogale > Spilogale gracilis. Next base: position 221,343 of record PITA01000401.1, on the reverse strand, counting down.
CCTTAAAATTTTGGAAGAATTATTAAAATTACAGAATTCAAAAATAAATTGATTTTCATTTTTTTCTCCAGTCCTATGGCCTTTCTAGGTAAAGACTGTGCCCGGTTCTCTGGGCAGGTGAGTGACAGAAAGCTTGATAGAGGATTCTGAGAGATTAATTTCATTTCAGAATTTGAACTGGGCATTGGTAAATCTCCCAAGCTTCATGATAAAAATCAACAAATACTTAAACAAGGCACGCAAAGTTATTCTAGAAAAGAACATCTATTTATAAGCCGGAAGTAAAATAATAGTAGATTAGTCACCACGGGTTCTTAATATTTTCAGAATGGATAGCTTAGGGAAAAAGTTAGCAAACCCTACAGATGCTTCAATCATCTAAGGTCTGGTATATAAGTTTAGTAGTTAACCGCTGCATTTATATTTACATACCACCAACTCAAATAATAAAATAGCATAAGTTTAATTTTGCTCCTACTTTTCCTTTACAGGGCAAAGAAAAGATTACAAACAACAACAAACAGACAACACACCATTTATCATCTGGTAAAGCAACTCCTATTCATGAGATTTCTTTCCTACTCTATGAAGCAGGGGCTACCTAGTTTGATAAAAAGTATTGGTTACAAGAGCTGTGACATTCTATCTCATAATTAAAAGAAGATGCAATCAGGAGTTCCCTTGAAAAGAAAGGGCAGGCTTCCTTCACTATCAAGCGGACTCTTGCTCTCCTGGCTCCCCTTTTCTGCTGTGTAATCCCTTCTGTTCTCCATCTGCTCCACCCCCACCCATTGTCTCCACTCACTGCCAAGCATGCCAATCCCATCTGGCCACACTCTTGCTTCTGCTGGCTCTAATTCCCAGGGGCCTAGGAAATATCTGAATGCCATGGCTCTTTCCCTCTTCACGAGAATAAAGACTTAGCTAGGAGGGTATCAAACAATTCCCGAAAGAATTCACACACACATGAACATGCACATAATCTCTTGCATACACAAACAGTTTTAGAATCCTTTCCTAGGTTAACATTAAAAAACCACATATTCAAAATTCTCTCACCTCGATGAATTTTTAAAAATTAAAATCTTACTATCTTTGAACTAATCAAAATTTATGTTTCAAAAATATCAACACTTTGATTAATCCCAGACATGCATTTTTTTCAGAAAGCAGAAGTAATTAGTGTAAGTAAATGTTATTTAAATCTTACCATCATGAAATAGTTCCATTAGTTAATCAGGTTTAATCGTTGACCACTAATACATTTTCTGTTGCACCAAACATACATTTAATTCAGGCATTCCAGCTTTGCAAATTCTTCACAAAAGCCCACTCTGCCGCAAAAGCATGCATGGTCAGAATCTAATCATATTTAGGCAAAATTATCACCAATCATTAATAATAATAAGCAGTCTGGCAAGTATTGAAAGCAGCTTTTATTCATGCTTTTAATTGAACCAACTTACTACGTACACACACACACACACACACACACACACACACAATTCTTGGTTGTTTTTGCCACAAGCATGCTAAAAAACCTCTGAAGCTCACAAAAAGCAGCAAACAAAACTAGAAGCAACCATGCTCAGGGTTTAAGGACATTAAAAAATTAAAGCAACCTTTCTACATTTCATACAGAGCGTGCATAAATTTGACATGCAACCTCCAAAAATAAATATCGTTACATAAATCTTAAAATTAGTTTATCCAAGAGTTTATTCTTATTTTCATTTTAATTTTTCTTAGGCTTCTGGTATCTTAAACCCTGCATGCTGCAGTTCTAAGCTGTGCTGAGCACCGGCTGTGAGAGAAGAAGCTACCTGCGAGTTTTCACAGTGCCATCTCATATCCATGTCTGTCTGGCTACCCTGCGTGCTTAGAGCTTTTTTCTTAATTCTTAATGGAAATCCTAGGAAATTTAGTCCATCCTCTGAAATCAATACTGGTGACAGGAGAGCTCCCTGACTCAGTGGGAGATCAAGATGATAAATTGCCTGCGCATCAGCCTGGCCTATCAGTGCCCTGCACACAGATGGGCGAGAAAAGACACAGAAAAGGCTCTATCAGTCACGTGTCACCGCGGAGCCAATGGCTGACGCGCTACTGCAGGAAGCGATGCTGCAGTTCCGTCTGCAGTTGACGAGGCTGTTGGTACACAGCCCAGCCCGCGCTCCACTCAAAAAGTCTAGGCATCACTGCTGTTGAATTTGCTCCCTGGCTGTGACTGCATAGAAGAACGGACATTGTTCTAAGTCCGACTCAAATAAAGACCCATTTTCATGCACAGGGAATTCCCTCTACATTACTTTCTAATCCACAGTGATCACAAAACAGAAGGGAAACTTTTTAAACAATAACTCTTATGTGCATCCCTTCAGATAATTATCATGTTTTCACCTAATAGTAAATTAGAAGCTTAAACTGTGCAATTAGCATGCAACCCTAACAGAATTCCTGCAAAGCTTTATAATTGTAATTATAATAAATTTCAAAGTTAACGAGTAACTTTTTTTTGAATGCCAAGTTTATAATGAGCACTTTTATGGGATGATTTTGTAAAGGCAATTATGCAACAGTAAGAAGTACATTATTAAGCTTTTCTGCCAATTAAAACTGCTCCTCTTTAAATATGATTTAAATCTAAATAAATATGCCATTTTATCAATCATTAAAAATACAAACAAGCACCAAAGGATATAAATATTATTTCCTAAAGCCTGAAGAATAAATGTGTCATATAGTATGGAAATAGGGACTTATTTTTTGTCTTTGCTTTTAAATTTAAAATAATTCTTTGGGAAGCAAAGGCTCCACATCTCCAATACCATATGGAATCATATCCCCCAATACATCTGTTTTCCATTGATCATTGTGTAATAACAGAAATGTTGCACAGTTCTTCAAGGTAACCGAGGTGATTGCACCCAGGTACAAGGTTAAGTGATGAGACTATAGTGTTTTTCAAATGGCAATATGATGGGGCTTAAAAGAAGAAGAAGAAGAAACTCAAACAGTAAACAATTTTCAGGAACAACAGAAAGAGTACCAGGGCACCTCTCTTTATCATAATTCATTGCTCAGTGTCAATTATATATATGCATTTTTGAAGATTAATTCTAACTCATACAGAGTGACCCAACACTATTAAAAAAAAAAAATCTGAGAATAAATATTCTAGATGTACCCTCATCAGTAAATTGTCAATGAGCTTTAGAAGCTGGAGTTCAAAAGTTCATTTCACTTTGGGAACTGTTTTTTAAACACATTCTTGAAACACTGACCCTGCCAAGTTTTCTGCAAATTTCTCTCTGCTTTTTATTGACTATCAGGAAATAATAGAGCATTTTTAAAAATTTTAAAATATATATTTTGTGTTCATTCTATTTGGCCTATTTATTCAATAATAACATAATCCTCAACAATCAAACTTCCCTTTTATAAAGGAAAAAATTAAGGTCCAACACACTTCTCATCAAAAGGAAAGTGGTAATAATAAAACACCATCAAACCTACTCATTGCAATATTGTAATACCCCCCAAATAGAAACTATTCAGCTATCAATAATTAACTGATCAGATAAACTATGGGACAGTCTTACCACAGAGATACTCAGCAGCTGTAAAATATAATGTGGCAAATTCAAATGTGCTGATATGAAGAGATCACTAAGATGTAATGTTATTTAAACAGAAAAGATGCAATTTTTAAATTGTTTGAAGTCTGTATACACATTAAACACACACACACACGTTTACATATGTAAATACACAGTTTCATGTGCAGAGGAAATTTCCGAAGAGACATTAAATATCAGTTAATAGTGGCTAAGTCTGGGAAGCAAAGCTGAGGTCAAAGGGGGACTAAGGCATTGTTTTATTAGCCCATTTTATACACGTTTCATTAAGTCTAGGTATTTTCTAATTTAAAACTAATTAATTACTTAACATGATGGTTTAACTTAATGACTGCTAGATACTTGACCAAAAATGTTGAGGGAAAAGGAAGGAGACAGAAGGAAGAGGACCTCCTTTTTTTCATGTTAAGAACATAGGCAGGTGTGGGCAAAAAGGAGCTGCCAGAAACAGGTTCGGCAATCTGAGATGGAGACTCCACAAACCATATTCATCTTCTACTTCTCTGAATGCCTATAACAATAAAAACTTACAGGTGTTAAGAGCTTTACAATTTGTACTGACAATTCACCTAAATTATGTCTGATTCTTAGAAGTAAGAACTGAGAAGTAAACGATTTGGCTAATTAGCAGAGCTTTGGGCAAATTAACCCCTGCAAGCCTTAGTTTTCTCAGCAGGATGCAATTAGCAGGAAGTGGCAGAGCCGACCATGAATCTTAATTTAGGATATTGTTTACTGCTGCTTGGAAGGCAAGACAATGTGCATGTTTTTTAGCCAGTAATGGTATAGGGCTAAGGACAAAATGAAATTCACTTTCTTGTGTTTCCTACTTGGCACAAGCTTATTTTATGCAGAAGATAGAACTTAGCTTATAGACCCCATCGTTCACTCTTCTCTGGCCATTGTTCAGAGTCCTAGGATTTTAAGAGATAATAACATTAAAAAACATTGAATTGGTTAAATTAAGTCAAAGGCTTGTAATCTGCACTATTAAAGGATGTCTGTGTGTTACACAAAGTTATTCTCAGTGGTTTATGGGTGGGTGATTTTGTCCTTAGTGGGGCATTTGACAATGTTTGGAAATAACTTTAGTTATCACACCTAGGGAGGTGCTGCTAGCCTCTAGTGGGTACAGTCAAGGACACTGCTAATTATCCTATAATACACAGGACAGCCCCTATGACAACGAGTCTCCTGGCCTGAAATGTCAATGGTGAGACTGGGAAACGTGTACTAAATACCATGTTTTCTATTGTTAAGATGTTAAAAACAAAAAATACTCTGTACTATGAAATGTAGATTGCATAGTGGCAAGGAAGAAAGCTTAGGTGGAGAAGAGAGGAGGACTGAGGACCAGGCCCTGGATTCCTTCAAAGGTAGGAAGTCTTGCAGAAGAGGAAGAAACAGCAAATGAGAAAGAGGAGGTAAGAGAAAAGCTCTATGTTGACTTGGAAGCTTATGGTAAAAAGCCTATTGTAGCAAAGATATTAGGGTTTTGTTCAAATGCTGTTGACAGGTCAAATAATCCACTTATCACAGTTTGTTGTCAGTGTTTTTTTTTTTTTTTTTTACGATTGATTGGTTGATTGGTTGATTGATTGATTGATGGGGAGAGAGAGCAGGTGGCCAGAAGCAGGGGGAGGGGCAAAGGGAGAGGGGCAAGGAGAGAAGCATCATTGAGTGGGGAGCCTGAGGTAGGTGTTGGATCTCATGATCCTGAGATCACCACCTGAGCCAAAAATCAAGAGCCTGATGTTTAACAAACTGAGGCACTCAGGCACCCCCTTAGTTTTGTCTTTAATTTAAACAAAAGGTTTGAGAAATTAATCTCACTGAAATTAACAATACAAAAGATTTGAGGTTCTTATTCCTCCTCATGTCTGGATTTTTACAGATGTGGCCAGAAAAGGTAGTATTTACAGGGACTACAAGAGGGCTATTTGGAGACTATGTGAAGGGGAGGGGGCTTTCATGACCCTCAAGTTATACTTCACAGGCTATTTACAGTGTACCTGTAAACAAGAAATTGAACAAATGCTATTTCAGGCCATCCCACATCATAGGGTGCAGAGGAGGTAGAGAGCCCCTGCATCCCCCTAGAAACCAGGTCTGCATCAGTCTTTCCATACACAGACAACGTTCCTGGGAACAGAATTCTCAGGACAGCTTTAGGCACTTGCCCTCTGTGACTCCTGTCAGGCCAATTTCCACACTTGGTTAAGCCTGTGGCATCCAGGGTCAGCGCAACAGAGCTGAGACACAGGACCACCTGCATCACTAGGACACTGGAACAGTTTTAGGTCAAATTAATATTCTTTTTGATAAGAAAATGTTGCAGGAAAGCAGTGAAGACAAAGAGGGGAGGGAGGGAGAAAATAGGGAGGGAAGAAGGGATAGAGAAAGAGGGGGAGGGAGAGGGAGAGAGAGGGAGAGAAGCAAATAGATAAAGAGGAGGAGGGAGAGAGAGGGGGGAGAAGGAAAGAGATCAGTAAAAAGAGCCACAGATCTACAGATACAATTACATACTGTGTGGTGTGAATGAACATTGCATGTCATAATTCTCTTCTGATAGACCTTCACAAGTCCAAGAAGTTTTATAGTTTGCATAGTCCAACTCCTTCTTTTACAGATGAAAGATTTTGATGCAGAGAGGTTAAGTAACTTGGCTTGAATTAAGTGACAGTGGAATTCTTCCCAATCTAATCAATGGGTGAACATGATATTGGCAAGTTTCAAGTTGCTTTCAAAAATCACCATAATTATCAACCAGAGGGAGACATAGAGGAAGGGGAAAAATGATGTCAAATAAGAGACAAAGGCTGGCTTTAAAGACTCGTCCTTTCCCCAGTGATGCTGGATTAAGACATCAAAAGACTTGGTTATCCAGGAAAGAATGATGGGCATTTATAGGATATGAAACACAAAAGAAGTTTTGAGTCTCCTTCAGAAGAATATGTGTGTCTACCGAAGACATTTTTTTTTAATATAAATTTCTTGTCTGTATCTGCACCATAGTCATGATGAATGAGAAGTACGATGCCTGGATGACTTTTAAAAGACATATGTCAGGAAGTTCTAGTTGTGAGAGAATATACATGGGGAGATACTCTGGATCATTTACATTTCTTAAGAAAGGGAAAAAATAGAAATGGTAGAAAACCATAGTAGATTATCTTGGTTTATTTTTATTGTTTTTGCTTTTCTCTCCCTATAACGGCAGTCCTGGTTTGATGCCATGGATCACCACTAAACTTCTATTAACTATTAATTTAATATTTGCAAGTATATGTCAAATGCAGCATGTGAATTAATGTCTAAATAAAAAATGCATATATTCTAAGTCTTATATTTTTTCTGCTACTCTAGTCTTACGGGTTTTGTTTTTTACATTGATTATTTCTCTAAGTACATATGTTTTTTAAAAAAGTAAAAAACACCAAAAAAAGTCTCATATGATCTAAAATTTATTATGCTAATATTAAAAATAAAAGAGGGACACCCAAGTGGCTCAGTGGGTTAAGCATCTGACTTTGGCTTAGGTCATGATCTCAGGTTCCTGGGATCTAGCCACATCTGGCTTCCTGCTCAGCAGGAAGTCTGTCTCTCCCTCTTCCTGGGCCCCATGCCCCACTCAGGCACACCACACACTCTCTCTCAAATAATAAATAAAATTTTTTTAAATTTTAGAAAAAATTAGAAAAATAAAAGAAACTGAGGCTCGAAAGGATTAAATAACATTTACACCCATGAAGCCAACAACTGAAAATTTACCGACTATACATCAAATGTTCTTTCCAAATTAGAATTACTCCTGGTGCTCCACAGTTGTTCTGTGGGTTTAGCTGCATCAGAACCAAGAAAGAAACTTAAATATCTAGATTTCTGGGCCTTTACCTGGAAAACGATTCCATCTCTGACCTTGATGGACCCTGAAATCTGTACTGTAAATAAGCATCCTACCTCCATAATTTAAGAACCTTAGGATCATCTTAGAGTTTCAAATTCAGAATTTTTTTTTAAGATTTTTTATTTATGTATTTGACAGAGAGAGAGAGATCACAAGTAGGCAGAGAGGCAGGCAGAGAGAGAGGAGGAAGCAGGCTCCTTGCCGAGCAGAGAGGGCGACACGGGCCTCCATCCCAGGACCCTGAGATCATGACCTGAGCTGAAGGCAGAGGCCTTAACCCACTGAGCCACCCAGGCACCCTCAAATTCAGAACTCTTTTTCAAGAAAAGTCACGTCAACGAGATTTCTAATGAATAGAAACAGGAAGCTTTTATGTAAAGGATAAAATAAAAAAAACGTGTTGGAGTAGTGTTTACCAAGAGAGAAACTTGAACAGAGAGCAGCACCATAGCAGAAAATAAAAAATGCAGGTGCTTTAGAGACATTCATTAAGAGACAGTTTCCTAAATTGCACTTCACAATGCAAAAGAATATTTTAGATGACTGTATTTTTCAGCAAGGAAGACTGAGGTGCATACAAGAAATATGCAACTAGTAACATTGTGAAGAACAGGATGATCCTTTTACGACCACAGACAGATTTGGCACTTGGCTGTCTTGGTTCCTACCACACTGCTCCAATTAGAAACCATGAATATGCAGATATCCAGGCAGGCTCCTTTCACAAATCCTAAAACTCACATGTACTGAGAAGGGTTTCCTCAGGATGGTTTTCTAGACCTCCAGAGATAAGGAAGTTTTTTTTTATGAGATCAGAATCTGCCAGAAATCAAATCAAAGCTTCCCCAATTTTTTTAAGGCAGTAAATCCACCCAGAAAGAAATCCCCAGCCCAACAGTGGTTCATGAAGAGAAGTGAGCGCACACCATACAGAATTATCTTCATTGCTTTTCTCCCAGCAGGTTTCTGGGTTGGCCAGTTTGCGGTCAAAGGGTAACTGTGCTAAAGCATGCTATTTTCAGACTGATCTCTTTAGGATTTAAACTGCTAGTCCTTAACTCAGTTTTTAAATTTCCTGAAATTTTTGGCCTACTATACATTTTTAAATTTCAGAGGCAGGGCAGGGGGTCATGGGGGGTAGGGAGGGAAAAAATGAAACAAGATGGGACCGGGGAAGGAGACAAAGAATAAGAGACTCTTAATCTCAGTAAACAAACTGAGGGTTGCTGGGGGATGGGGGAGGATAGTGTGGCTGGGTTATGGAAAAAAATTTTTTTTGACAGAAGTATAACTAGTTGTTCACTTTGATCCAAACTTAAGAGCTGAAGGACAAAGTTAATAAGGAACTGATTCCTTCATGACATATATTTTTAAAGATCTATTTATTTATTTGAAAAAGAGAAAAAGAGAGAAAGAGAGAGAGAGCATGCATGTGCACGTGCATGCACACATGAGCAGGGGGAGGGGAGAGAGAGAGAGAGAATTCTCAAGCAGATTCCCACTGAGCATGGAGCCTGATGTGGGGCTTGGTCTCACAACCCTGAGATCACAACCCAAGCCCGAAATCAAGACTCAGATGCTCAATCAACCGATCTACCCAAGTGCCTCTGATTGTTTCAGGATATTGTGAGTATGAAAATGCTTTTTACCAAACAGACATTAGTGAGCAAATATTTTTGGTGCCTACTGATGAAAAGTGTTAGGCAAAAAAGCCATAGTCCATGGCCAAGTCTATTAAGAGGGAGGAAGTAAAGAAAGAAGGAAAGAAGAAGAAGGAAAGATGCAAGAAGGGAGGGAATGAAAAGGACTAGAGACAAAAATAGAATACAAAACCTTCTAGGTGTTGAGGTGCATTAATAGATCATGAGAAGCTTCTGCTTTTTAGTGAACACAGCTCACCAGACTTTATCAAATGTAAGTCTCCTTCCTCCCTGCTCCTCCATTCTTTGATAATGGACCACACAATGGTATATTAAGCAGTAGGAATGACTTAGAAGAGATACCTACAGAGAAGTTTACACACGACTTTACAATCTATGCATGTATAGAAGTACATGGACAAAGAGAACCCACATTTTTACTAATCAAGAGTGAATATTTCCCATCAACAGAAGTGTGAAACCTAAGCTGGAAACAAAGCTGATTTTGTAATGAATATAACATTATAAGAAAATCAGTGGACAGAGAAATTCTCAACCGGTCATACACATAAATATAACCTTACAGGTGAAATTCCAGCAAGCAGATACAATTATTTCATGTAGACTCAAGAGTCTGTAACAATGCTTTCCAAATTTAAGATGCTTAAGAATTAGAGTGCTTGTTAAAAATTTTAATTTTCTGGACCCACCCTGATTTACTTAATTATAATTTTGGGAATGAGAATGAAAAACTACATGCTTATCAGGTACTCTAATTGATTTTGACACAGGCTGTTTAAACCTTACTTTGAGAAACACACTTACATACATCCCCACCCCAACTCCCTCCCACTGTGACACCAGCTTTGGACATGTTGAATTATCCAATTTAACTCCTAAAGCACAATGTGCTTCATGTTGAGGGATCAAAGGTTGGAAAATCAAGAGAGAGATTAGGAATGATGGGATGGATGGATTCTGAAAATGCCTTCAAGAAGAAACTGCATTCAACTTGAGTCTTGAAAGAGGTAAAGTTCATTATTTCAGTGAAGTCATGGGAGTGTAAAAGTGCTTTTCTTTTCTTTAAAATTAAAAAAAATTATATAAAAGATAAGCTCCTTTATATTTTCAACTGGAGGACCTTGGAACACTTTTAGCACATGTGAAATGGTCAATAAACATCAGTTGAATGAGTAAATGAAAGGATCACAACAAAGTCAATCTATTAAAGAAAAAATTCATCACAATCCCATGACCACCTTCACAAAATATTTTGTTGTTAATGCTGTTGTTACGATTCTGATATCATTTCATGTTCTTTACCATTTCTTATCTGTACATACACATAATTTTAAGTAGTTATAATAATAAAGATGCACTTTATTGTTTTGTAATTTAATATGATGGCATATATATTTTCCACTTTGATTTAGAATATCATTATCATTCTAACAATAATAGTAAAAATAGTATATTATAACTTAGATGACTATTTTGTATTTTTTTGGATAATGGATCCATGTCAATTTTATATTTCTGCTATTGTAAATAACACTTTTCTGCCCATGTATTTTTTTTCATAAGATAAATTCCCACAAGTGGGATTACTGGTCTAAAGACATAAGTGTTTTTATAGATCTTGAAACAATCTGCCAAAGTACTTTTCAAAAGACTTGTTCTAATTTTCACGTTGTCTCCAGCATGCTATGTTCTATTACATCTTCACTGGTGTGAACATGTTGCTTTTTCTATCTAGAAATGCCTGTTCCCCATTAAAAAAAAAAATTCTGGTAAACTCCTACACATTGTCTTGTACCAAGATCAAACTCTACTCTTTCCTGCAGCCTTCCCAAAGTCCCTAGGCATTGTTAGTCATTATTCTCACTGTGTCCCCATAGTATTTTATAATAATATCAATTGTAGCACTTATATAATAGTTGTGTTTGTTGTAGTCCAAATATTTCTTTTTCTGCTTCTTAGATGATTAGTAACTCCACAGTTGAGCTTCTGTCTACTTCATCTTTGGAACCTTAGACTAACACAAGCCTGGGCATATATTACACATTCAATAAATACTTATTACTTGAATGAACGAAAGAATGAATGAATGAGTGAATGCGATGTACAAATCCAAGCCTCTTCCTGTGTCCCTTTTACCTACTCTATTATAGGCCCACTCAGCCCTAAGAGCATTTGTATTACTGTAGTTCCATTTGTAATATTTATATTCTTTTTATATTTACCTATTTTGTAGGTCTATATTTTTATATTTTTACTGATCTACCTCTGGAGACTTGTTGGCATGATTCTGTGACCTGTTGTGAATCAACTCTTTGAAACTTTGGTAATGACTTTTGGATACACCAAAGTTAGAAAATGTTTCTTTGTAGCTCAAAATGAAGCACTTTTTATGGATGAAACGTTAGGGCTGGATAACAGGATTCAAAACTACCTTGGAGACTGTGGCATGCACATGGTCCCACTACACAGAGAATACAAATTTAAAAATAGCTCCTGATAATGAATTACTTAATAACACAGAATGAATAATTATTCTTATATATCACTTTATGGATTTCATCACATTTCAACATATACACTCTCATTTTATCCTTAACCAAAACCTGGTAAGGGATACACACACAGCAAGCACATCACAATCAAAATTTGAAAGATAAGAAATCTAAAGCATCGAAACGTGACTAGCAAGTGAAAGAACCAAGGCCAGTATTCACATATTTTCAGTTACATGTTAGCCCTCATTCTAATAAAGTCATCAGATCTGGCTGAATTTTGTTATTTACCAAATTGAGAAAAATGAGCTTTTAAGCAGTATTAACTAGACAGGTGACTTTAAAACAAACTAACAACTTTGCTAGCAACAGAAACATTTTTTTCTAAAGCGGTACTTATGAATAATTCATTAAAAAAATAGGGGCGCCTGGGTGGCTCAGTTAGTTAAGCGACTGCCTTTGGCTCAAGTCATGATCCTGGAGACCCAGGAGTGAGCCCCGCATCAGGCTCCCTGCTTGGCAGGAAGCCTGCTTCTCCCTCTTTTGTTTCCCCTGCTTGTGTTCCCTCTCTAGCTGTGTTTCTCTCTGTCAGATAAATAAAATCTTTAATTAAAAAAAAATTTAAAAAATAAAAAAATAAATAATAGCAGAAAACTCTTAGTAAAATCAGTGCAGATGTAAGGAGTGTGCTGCTTTCCCTCCTACCTGGTAGTTTCTAGAACTTATGCCCAGGAAACCAAAATATTAGATCATTCACTCACTGTCATTCAGTCATTCAACTAATACATACTACAGCCTAACTAGGTTAAAAAAAAATATGGGGGAAAAAGAAAAAAAGAGTCAATCACCAAGAGCACACACACACACACACATACACACATACACACCCTACTACAGTGTCTTATAAGTGTCACATAAATCATATTCCATAGCAAACATTCTGAAAGTTCAAGGACAAGAGATGACTCCTAGGTCCATATGCTATGTTGAGTTCTACATGCCTATCTAAGGAACTAAGCAAGGGTATATGGGCTTAGATTCTTGTTTTGTGATTTTGTACTTAATCTGCCTTTTCTGGAGTGTCCTAGTCTATAAAATAAAGGGACTGAATCACTTTTGCTAATCAAATGCATGTAACATGTGACCACAGGAAAGGGAGTATCTTTGCAGTAAAAACATAGGCAGTGAAATCAGACAGATCTGGTTCCGTGACCTTTCGGGGTGCAGATCAGTTAGTTAGCTCAACCTTTCTAAGGTCCAACTTCTTCATCCATAAAATGAGAAAAATAGCCATACATAGCTTTTAAAATTTCCCATAAGGTATAAATGAGATAATATAGAACACTTAGAAAAACTGGCATCTGGTCAATGGTCAATAAATAGTAGCAATCATCATCAACTATTAACATGAAGAACTTGCTGCTAGGCACAGCATAGACTATTTTAATTTTGTAGGATTTTAATTATGTAGGATTCTACATAATTTATTTTTTGACATAGCTCACTCAACTATGGAAGTAATTAGTGCTCTATATTTAATAAAGTTCAAAAGCTTTGGGAAGAGAAATATTGTTTTTAGAATTTTTCAAATTATGTACAGCTTCATACAAAGCCTGGAAAAAATGCTACATTTGATTTCACCAGGTACTAGACTTTGCCCATTCTGGAAAATGCTAGGCTTTATTTCAATCATCAATTGTACGCGGACTCCAGTTCAGTCAATCAAAACCAATGAAGTCATCAGTGTACTTCATTTCGTCATTTCCATAAATGCCGCTGTCTTAAAGATCCTCAACTTCATCTCCACTCTGACAAGCATGATGAATGGAGTTCACAGGTGTGACACATGTCCAGGCACATTCCCAGCAGGATGGCTACAGCCTTATACTTTCAAGAATTCACCGAAAAAAGGCACACTGGAATGTAAGTGAGTGTGAAACTACCTCAGACATTTTTGAATCTACTCTTCCTATTATTTAAAACAACAACAACAAAAAATATTCACTCACCTTAGAAGTTAAAACATACTTTACATCTGACTGCAACATATCAATTTTCACTCTTAAAAATCATTAATGGCTCCAAAATATCTTCTGTTTATATAGCTTATACTTATGACTACCTACTCTTAAAAATTATAAGTAAAAAAATATTAAACATTAACTCATTTTAAAATAACAAAAATGAACCCATTACATATTCATAAAAATATAAATAACATACATTTGAAAAGTAACTACTGAGGCACCTTGGTGGCAACACTGGTTAAGTGTCTGACTTGGTTTCAGCTCAGGGCGTGATTTTCAGGGTCATGAGATCAACCCCAAGTTGGGCTCCACACTCAGTGAGAAGTGTGTGTAAGACTCTTCTCCCTCTCCTTATGTCTCTCCCCCCTGCTCCTGCTTACTCTCAAATAAAAAAAATCTTAAAAAAATAACTATTTAAAACAATTTTGAAGAGCATAGCACTTTCACACTTTTGCAAATCCTTTAAATGGGGCTTAACAGAAGATACCTGGGAGGAAGTATCTTTCCCCATTTAGTTACAAAATCACTTGTCATTCAATCACTTAAAAAACTCAATTGTAAAAAACAAAAACAAAAACACAACTGTATTCTTGAGAGAAAATGAGAATGAAAACAGCAAATAAAATCTTAGTATTATGAAAGTAATTTTGACTTCACTGAAAAGGTCTTACAGATACATCCGCCCCCCTCCCCCCCCACAACAAAATTCCCTAGACTATATTTTGAGAACCAATCTCTAGAGTTTTTGTAATATTTAGAGACTATATTCATTGTTACTTTTAGTATTTCATTTACATCTATGTGCTGTTCTTGTTTCCCTGCTTGCAAGCTTCCTGATGGATATAATTTACATCATGTGGTAGGCCCACATGGAACCACAGTACAGCATCAACACGTAAAATGTGATTAATTGATTGACTGATTGGTGATACTCATGATGTCAATAGTCCCTTTGATGATCTTAAACTATGTCTTAGAGTAGCATTTGTACAGTTTGTCAAATTATGAATCCATCAATTCAACATTTGACTTAAATAAAGATAACTTTATCTGAATTTATTCCAGATGCAATGAAGTTGTTTTCCTAGGCAGCAACTGTGACTTTTAGAAAAGAAATATGACATAAGAAGCTAGAATTCTATGGAAGTTATTATTACCTTTTTTTTTCCTTTTTAACTGAAAAATTGCCCTGGCACCTCAGGCAGACAATATTTCAAGGTTTAATCAATTTGTATATTTAGTTGTACTTTCACAATTATAGAACAATTGAAAGCTAATGGCATGGAAAGAAACATCAGTTTGTTGATTAAAAAGCTACAGTTTCACACCTCTTTGAATGAAAAAAGCAGCAGCAAGTATCATTATTATTTTTATTTGTTCTTCTTCAAAATCAGATCCTTTGAGATACACCCACATAGTAACTGAGAAATGAAACAGTTATATATTTATCTCTGCTGAATTGTTGCAGAGTAGGATGGTTGGCAAAATATATATTAAAGAATGAAACAGTATTCTTAAATTAAAGGCTTTATTACATAATAAATAATTTCTTTGATTATTACAAAATCATCCCATTATTTCCAAATATAGGGAAACTCATGGAGAGAGACCCAGTGCCTGCCATTGCTTTGGTAAACAGATAACTATTTAGAATATTCTATAATAAAGCAGCACATTCTATAAAAAAAAATAGCTTTCCCTCCTAAAAACTGGGTAAACAAAATAGCTGCTGGATTAGGAAATAAAAAAGGGATTCACCATTCTGAGTTGACTTTTCCTTTGTCATGACTCAGAGGAGAGTAAATATGCTAGTTGTCTTTCACTTTCAGGGTTCTGCATTATCTAAACTCATGGCTGAAGGGCAAAGCATGAGGCCTCAGGTTTAGTGGCTTGGCAAATATGGTTCTCTTAGGTATTTTATCCTAAACTAATTTTGCTCTTGACCCACCCAGATAGGGAGAAAAAGAACTCCAAAGCCTGCCTATTCAACAATTAGAATGTGTTGACGTGTCATGATACAAGTGAATCTGGGAAGCAAGGAATAAGGGGGAGATTTATGGATGATTAATATTTGAACTTTAAAACATAAAAGTCTGAAATTCTAATAATTGAAAAATGGTAGTTGATGTAATGATGTGTCATTACAACAGAGTTAACAACAACAACAACAAAAACCAATTAAGCTATATTGCAAATGCTGAAGCTAAACTTACAACAGACTAATTTAAAGGGTAAAACTATCACCAAAGGAAAACTACCCGAAAGAAGACAGGTAGGAATTCCTACTACCTGTTCATATGCATGTTCAGTGGACACTTTGAAACACTGTCCAGCAGAATATTGCACCCAGACTCTAGATTACTCAGTTTGAATTTAAGTAACTGTAACTGTATGCTATTCTGAGTTTATGAATGCTAAGATTATCTAAATATTCATAAGCTGGGAGGTAGCTCTTAATTGCATAGTGAAAATCTAATTTCAAGGGCTTGAGTGCCATTAGCTTATAATAAGCAAATAAAGTCAGGACACCGGGGTGGCTCAGTTGGTAAGCCTCTGCATTCAGCTCAAGTCATGATCCCAAAGTCCTGGGATTGAGCCCAGCATCGGGCTCCCTGCTCAGTGAGAAGTCTTATTCTCTCTCTCTCTCTCTCTCTCTTTCTCTCTCTCTCTTTGTCCTCTGATCCTCCCCCTACTCAGGCTCTCTTTCTTTCTCTCTCAAATAAATAAATAAGTAAATAAATAATCTTAAAAAAAAAAAGGCAGATAAAGCCTTGCATTTGTGGTTCAGCTTGCAATCCATTAAATGGAACCTGGGACCAAGGAATACCTGTATGTGCAAATCACCTTATTTTATTAAGCCTCTGTATAGAAAAGACCAAATAAGTCATTCAACAAATATATGTTGGGTCCATGAAATGGTAAACCTACTTAAGACTGGATACTATCGTTGAATAAGATAATAAAGATCTTGCTCCAAAGAAGTTCATCTTCTAGTTAGAAAATATCAGAAAACCAAGATCCAACCAACAAACCACTGTCAATGCCCTCTAGCCCCAGACCACTAGGAACATAACATTAATTGAACAAGTTGGGTTTATTAATTACTGGAGCAAGATATAGCATGCACCAAGGGTAACCATGAAGCGTTTCAGTAAGGTGGTATTAGGAAAGATTTATTAAAGAGTTTGGGCTTCATTGGGTGATTTGAGAAAGAGTTTCAGAAAGCAGGACTTTATTCTGGATAGGAGGCTATCATGAAATGGAGGAAATTCTATGACTGATTGGCATCTCTATAAATCTTACCTATAACAAAAGCAGATGTGAATGAGGGTACAGCTATGATTGGTAGATAAATAATAGTTATTTATTTTACCAAGAGATGGTTTGACATTCTGTGGGTTTTACAGTGATCTTGGTTTTATCATTTAAAAAAAAATAATGATGCAACCTAGTTTTGCTTTAGTAGATCATGGTCTCAGAGTGACTTTGTCTCATGTTGGTGTTCTCTGAGATTGTTTCTCTCCAAAAGGCAAATAACACAAGTCTACCTGTGAGTGACAGGCCAGCTTCTAATGACACCGACCCCTCACTGTATGGGTTAGACCAGTACGCAGATATCAGGAAGAGGTCTTCTCTACCAACCATCCAACTGACCAAGCAATACATAAACAAATACATTTTTAAAAATCAAAGAATGATAGCACAAGGACCCTTTATATCGGGTGTTCGTGGAGAGCTTCTTGGACTAGAACAAAGAGAAGAAGCTAAAATACGACTACCTGGGGAGAGATGGTTTGTGTTCCAGAGAAAACTATGCCCAAGGTCTTAAAGTTGGAAGTGGTTTCTATTATCTGAGGGACAAAGGAAAGATAGTGTGACCCAAGTATGGTCAGTGAGAAGGTGAAAATGCAGAGAAAGAGCTAGAGAGAGAGGTTAGGGAATGGAGAGATCTTATTCTGAGTGTAATGGGAAATCAATGGAGGTATTAAGAGCAGAATGATGATATAATTTTATTTGCATATTTATAAGATCAGTTGTATGGTCAATGGAAAAAGGGTCTTGGGGTTGCAGAGTAGATGGGAAACTGAGGTGCAAGTTAAGAGGTTTTGCAACGTAGACCAGATAGGACAGAGGCTTGTGGTATGTAAGGTGGTGACAGTGGAGATGTGCAGAGGGGACTGTTTGAAAGTCAGTGTTGTGATGCATACTGATGGGTTAATTTGGGAGGTAAGGAGCAGGAAGGAATGAATAAATGACAATTTTACTCTTTATTGGATTCTTGACATCAGTGATAATCTTATTCATCATGCCATTCTTAAATCCTGATTCACAGAGGGCACAGGATGTTGAATGAAAGAATCTATGTTGTGGCAAATACCGGTACAAGTAGCAAGCTTCAAAACTGTCCACCCTTATTAACTTACATTTGAGGTTTGGTTCCTAATTCTCTCTATTGATTTGTAGGTAATTCAGTGGTAGCAAAGGGCAAAATAACCCAGCTCCAGACAGAACAACTCAATCAAGGCGGTACTGTCATACATTAGTACTATGTATATGTCTTCTACCTACTTAGTAAATACATGCAGAAGATAGATAGATTTGGAGACATTTTTAAAAATAAACACAAAACAATAGGCAATTACTTATCATTGCAGGTTTAAAAAAATCTCACCAATTCTGAATGTTATCCCTGAACACCTTTGATAGGGTGTCTAACCATGCCTTCTTAACTCACGTGAAAGGTCCATTTCCTTGTCTGGAAGTGGTCTTCGAAAAACTGGCTGTGATGGTGTTTGCTGCCTCAAGTCAAACTTTGAAACTCACACACCCATCAGATGGCATTCTCTAATTTCCTGCCTTGTACTCAAAGAGAATTATCTCAGGAACAATGCAGCTGGGTAATTAAGCATGGGAAATAAACCACTGTTTCTCCAGAACTGCACTGGGTCCCTTGTCTTTCTCTCACAAGGGCAGACACTGAGGAAGCAGTAATGAAGGAGAGTATGGGAGCACTTCTCATGAATGTCTCTGGAGTCTCAGAGCTGGAACCCAGACTTTCTTTCCAGTGTGATGATGATGACTCCAGAGAGAAGCCTGGGCCTCTCTGACATGCTTTCTTATTGTTCAAAATATTATTCTGCGAAGGCAGAATCAGTATAGAGTATCAACAGGAGATTTCTTTGTCTATTGACATGATTGAAGCAAGAGGACCTATAAAAAGACAAGCAGTCTATTGCAGAGGCTTTATGTAGGAATGTCCCTGTAAGGTCCTAGAAGGGGAAGCTTCAGTCCACAGATAACATCACACCTAGTACAACACCAGATTAGCCAAAATTATTTACTATATTCAACCCACTTAGACTCCTGAAGGTTAGCATATACTTAAAACCACACAGGTGAGAGCTGTTGGGAAAAATATGAATATCATGACCTAGTTAAGGGTAAGTCAAGTAAATCATCAAGTCACGTAAATCATCCCAGCTAAGGGAACGACTTTAAGGAAACAAAGATAGAATGTGGTCTTCCCGAGGCCTGGAGGCAACCTCACAACCAACACTTTGACTCCCTCAGCCTGTCAAGCTCATTCACAACAATTATTTGATGATATGAGCAAACCACAAACTACTCTACTTTGTGTAAGGCAAAAGGTGAGAGTGAATTTCTAGAAGTTAATAAACAGGTTAGCAGTTTTCTTTCACTCTGCTCAGAGCACCATGGAAAAAAAATCGCTGAAGTGTAAAAAAACAGGAATCTGTCACACTGCTGTCTCACATCCAAAGCTGTGGGAGAATGAAATATCGACATATTTATGTGTAGTTCTCATAATTTCACCCAGCTCAAAAGAATGACTGAAACACTCCTGGGTAACATGAAAACACCTAGGGAAGGGAGAGAAAATGATCATTCTTTCCAATCTCCTTCGCACCTTTCTTATAGCTAAGGATACACATTTCTTGCAGTGATTGAAGAGGGTGGTAACATCTGTCAAATCTGTAAAATCAAGACATGAAACTCATTTTTAAGGTCTCAGTAGAGGAGAAAAATGAGAGAAAGGTACCTTGTAATTTCTGTCAATTAGATATGCAGGAATAACTAAGTGAAATGAATGCTTAAAAAAAAAAAACACCTTACTTGACTTTTTAAAAATGGAATTTCTGCATTTTAATAATATTGTCATCTGTAATTATAGGAGGGCTGAAATTTTATTTCCCTTATTCTGAGTCCTAAATTGGTCTTCTGAGAGAAATATAAAACATTAAATGTAATCATATATAAAAAAAAGTGGTAAAGCCTAGTACTTTTCATATTATTTTGAACAATCAATATACTGGAAAGAAAAGAAAGGAAAGGAAGCAACCTGTATTTCATATGTGGACAGCACCATGTTGTACAGTTTAAAAAAAGAGAGCAAAAGTGCCTGAATGCATATCCCCTGGGTCTCATAACTTTGCCAAAATGACAGGGTGATTTCTAGAAATTCATTAATCCTTTCAAAAATATTTATTGAGTACCCATTGTGGGCAATGATCTATACAGGGAGCTGGGAGTGGGGTAGGGGTAAGCATGATGGGCAACTATAAATGAGATAGAATATGCCCTTGAGGACCTCATGGTCTAGAAGAGGAAAAGACTTACTGTTTTCTATCTTGAACTAAAACTATTTGTGTTTCTACAGACAAAGGGCTGAGATCCAAGATCTATAAAGAACTCCTCAAACTCAACAACCAAAATAAAGATCGCCACATCAAAAAATGGGCAGGAGACATGAAGAGGCACTTCTCCATAGAAGACATACAGATGACTAACAGAAACATGAAAAAATGTTCATCATCACTAGCTATCAGGGAAATTCAAATAAAAACCACACTGAGATATTACCTTACACCAGTCAGAATGGGCAAAATTAACAAGACAGGAAACAATAAGTGTTGGAGAGGATGCGGAGAAAGGGGAACTCTCTTACACTGTTGGTGGGAATGCAAGTTGGTGCAGCTACTTTGGAAAACAGTGTGGAGATTCCTTAAAAAATTAAAAATAGAGCTACCATATGATCCTGCAACTGCACTACTGGGTATTTACCCCAAAGATACAGATGTAGTAAAAGAAGGGCCATATGTATCCCAATGTTCATTGCAACAACAGCCACAATTGCCAAACTGTAGAAAGAGCCAAGGTGCCCTTCAACAGATGAGTGGATAAAAAAAGATATGGTCCATATATATAATGGAATATTACGCTTCCATCAGAGAGGATGAATACCCAACTTTTGTAGCAACATGGACTGCATTGGAGGAGATTATGCTGAGTGAAATGAGCCAAACAGAGAAAATCAAGTATCATGGTCTCACTTACTTTTGGAGCATAAGGAGTAATATAGAGGACAGTAGGAGAAGGAAAGGAAATGGGAAGTGGGGTAAATTGGGGAGGGAGATGAAATATAAGAGACTTCAGACTCAGAAACAAACTGAGGTCTTGGAGGAGGGGATGGGGTGGCGGTATGGGTGAGCCTGGTGGTGGGTATTGAGGGCACTGGGTGTGGGGCATAAACAATGAATCTTGGAATGCTGAAAGAATAAGAAAAAAATTTAAAAAATTAAAAAGCTACTTGTGTTTGAGTCATGAGAAGCAGAGATAAATATGAAATTTTAGAGAAGGGAGAAATTACTTCTTACAAGGAAGAATCAGGGAAGAATGCTAGAAGTAGATATAACTGGCTCTTCCTAGAAAAAATGGTAACTCTTTGGACATGTACAAAAGGTGGAAGGATATTATCCTTGAAAAGCGAAACATGAGCAAAGAGATGACATGATACTTCATAAGGAAAACCCAAAAGACTCTACCCCCAAACTAGTAGAACACATACAATTCAGTAATGTGGCAGGATACAAAATCAAAGCAATGAAATCAGTTGCATTCTTATACACTAACAGTGAAAATATAGAAAGAGAAATTAGAGAATTAATTCCATTTATTATAGCACACAAAAAAACGTAAGATACCTTGGAATAAACCTAACCAAAGAAGTAAAGGATCTGTATTTAAAGAACTATGAAACACTCATTAAAGAAATTGAAGAAGACACAAAAAGATGGAAGAGCATTCTGTGCTCATGGAGCAGAAGAATAAACATTTAAAAAATGTCTATACTGCTCAGAGAAATCTATACTTTCAATGCCATCCTGATCAAAATTCCACCTACATTTTTCAAAGTGCTGGAACAGACAACCCTAAAATTTATATGGAACCAGAGAAGACCCCAAATTTCTAAGGAATTGCTGAAGAAGAAAAGCAAAGCTGGGGGGGGGCATCTTGTTACTTGATTTCAAGCTTCATTACAAAGCTGTGATCACCAAGACAACATGGTACTGGCACAAAAACAGACACAAAGACCAATGGAACAGAGTAGAGAGTCCAGATATGGACCCTCCACTCTATGGTCAAATACTCTTTGACAAAGCAGAAAAAAATATCCAATGGAAAAAAGATAGTCTCTTCAATAAATGGAGCTAGGAATATTGAACAGCTACATATAGAAGAATGAAATTCGACGATTCTCTTACACCATACACAAAGATAAACTCGAAATGGATAAAAGACCTTAACATGAGGCAGGAATCTATCAAAATCTTAGAGAACACAGGCAGTAACCTCTTTGACATCGGCTACAGCAACTTCTTTCAAGACACGTCTGTAAAGGCAAAGGAAACACAAGTGAAAATGAACTTTTAAAACTTCATCATAATGAAAATTTTCTGCACAGCAAAGGAAATAGTCAACAAAACAAAGAGGCAATCCACAGAATGGGAGATGTTCGCAAATGACGCTTCAGACAAAGGGCTGATGTCCAAGATATATAAAGAACTCCTCCTCAAACTCAACACCCAAAGAAAAGATGATCACATCAAAAAATGGGCAGAAGACATGAGCAGACACTTCTCCATAGAAGACATACAAATGGCTAACAGACATATGAAAGAAGGTTCATCGTCACTAGCTATCAGGGAAATTAAAATCAAAACCACTTTGAGAAAGGCCAAAATTAACAGGACAGGAAACAATAAGTGTTGGAGAGGATGTAGAGAAAGGGGAACCCTTTTACACTGTTGGTGGGAATGTAAGTTGGTGTAGACGCTTTGGAAAAAAGTGTGGAGATTTCTTAAAAAATTAAAAATAGAGCTACCATAAGACCCTTTTAAATTGCACCACTGGGTAGTTACCCCAAAGATACAGTGTAGTGGAAAGAAGGGCTATATGTACCCCAGTGCTCATAGCAGCAATGGCCACAATCACCAAACTGTGGAAAGAGCCAAGGTGCCTTTCAACAGATGAACTTATGGATAAAGAAGATATGGTCCATATATATAATGGAATATTACGCCTCCATCAGAAAAGATGAATACCCAACTTTTGTAGCAACCTGGACAGGATTGGAGGAGATTATGCTGAGTGAAATAAGCCAAGCAGAGAAAGTCAAGTATCATATGGTTTCACTTACTTGTGGAGCATAAGGAGTAACATGGAGGACCTTAGGAGAAGGAAAGGAAATGGGAACTGACGTAAATCAGAGAGGGAGATGAAGCATGAGAGACTTTGGGCTCTGAGAAACAAACTGAGGGTTTTGGAAGGGAGAGGGTGAGGGGAGAGGTGAGCCTGGTGGTGGGTATTGAAGGCACAAATTGCATGGAGCACTGGGTGTGGGGCATAAACAATGAAAATTGAACACTGAAAAAATAAAATAAATTATTATAGAACTACAATCTAAAAAACAAAACAAAACAAAACTATGAGGAAAGGCATAAAGAAAGAAATCACAGTGGACCAAGAGATGGTTCTGGTCACCTGAATTGAGGAGAAGACAGGGACTAGAAGGACAGACTGGGGATTTATAGTATGTGGTAAACTAAATGATGGTCACGTAGAGATGTCCCCATCTTAATGCCTGGAATTTGTAAAGAAACTACCTATGGGGCAAAAGAGGACTTTGCAGTTGTAATTAAACTGACAATCTTGAGCTGGGGAGATTATCCTGGATTATCCAAGTAGGCTCAATATAATCACAAGGGTCATTACATATGAAGGAGGAAGTCAGAGTCAGAGATGTGATGAGGGAAGCATAGGTCAGAGTAATGGAAAAAGGGGTCAGTGGCCATGAGCCAAGGAATGCATGCAACTTCTAGAAACTGCAAAAGGCAAGGTAACAGGTTCTCCCTAGAGCACCCAAAAGGAATTCAGCCTTGACAACCCACTTTAGACTTCTGACTTCTAGAACTGTAAGATAATTCATCTGTGTTGTTTTAAGCTACTACAGTCATTGTAATTTGTTACAGCAGCAATAGGTAACTAACATAGAGTAGGAAACTTGTATGTTATGTTACAGAATCAATAAGCGTTTGTCCAACCCTTCTTGCTGGTCCCATAATGCTTATGTTTTGATTTTAACACTTAGGTGGCATTTTTATTTTTTAAACTATATTTACCTATCTCCCCTGAGTTACCAAAAGAACAAAAGTACTATTAACAAAATATAGAAAATTCACAAAGAGAAAAATATTTGAGAGCAAGATGCTGAATTCTTTTGTGAACGTAGTACATTTGAAATGTCTGTGGGTCAATATAGTGGGTGGACAGTTAGAAATAAAAATTCATGCCTCCTACTAAGAGATAAAGCTGCATAACTCTCAGAAGCAATTGCTAAAATTTATTATTATAGCTCATAAAATAGAATCATTGAAGTGTGGCTATTGACCACTGGGAAAATTTAAGTGATGTGTATTCATAAGAAGGGAATTATTTAGTCAGGATATTTTGACAATGGTTGTTGGAAGAAGTGATTTTGTACTATCATTAGCTAGAATGTCTTCATTTTAACTAGTTCGTGATTATCCATAACCAAAGTATTAAGGCAACCGACTAGAGATAAATTCAGGGATGGTGAAAAAGACTTTCTAAAGAAAGCTACCTCACTCATAGCTCCCCACGCTCCTTGGTTTCTGAAATATCTTTAACAGGACATTAATCATTCAACTATGCAAATATTTCTGAGTACCTATGAGTCCAAGGCAGGGAGGGTCTTTGTTCATCTTTTATCAAACACAACATTTGAAAAGCTTACTCTCTCTTTTCAGTATGAAGTTGTATACGTCCTCAAAACACCATATAATTAGAGAAAACCACCCTAAATTATGTCTTTCCCAAGGGTATACAAGGTTAGTTCTCCTAAAATTGCACATGGGCTATCATTATCCTACAGGCTGTTCCTAGGGTTCATCTCTGCAGACCATAGGGAACCAGAGGACAGTGCATGCCTAGGAGCCTGAACAGTCTTTGGAACGGGGCTACAGAGGAAACTCCAGACAGGGAGGGAAAGCAGGGAAAGGAGGCTTAATACAAGGATAATGAAAACAACCTTTGCTTATTTCAGGTCCTGGGTTGGCCCAGATTAAGACCACTTCAGGGATTTTATAAAATGCTACAGCATGGCTTTTGCAAAAACATAGCCTGGTCAGCAGAGTGAGATGACCTCTATATACAGAAATGCCATGACTTTTAGCTGTTAAGCAGAAATTTCAGGGGCAAGAGGAAACTGTGGTCTCTACTCTTCTGTCTTGAAGTGCAGACTTCCCAGGTCAAGCAAATAAGTAAAAGCAGGGCAGGATTAAAACCATTCCTGTCCTAGGCTCTGTAAAGATGATGCTGCATCCATCTCTAAGCCAGGGTCCAACACAACACCACAGAAGTACATTTACATGGCATTCCACAAATGATGCCTCTGGAGTTTAACAACATATTATGTCCTCTATGACCCCTGAAGCTATGCAGTAAGAGGGAAGACGTCCATCACGTGGAATTCTTACGTAACACCCCATTTTTAAAATTATAAAATAGGTATACATGGTTCCCTCCAAAATATGTAATTTCCCATAATATGTGCTTGGTTGACTTTTTATGAACATATCAAACCTTTTCCAAAAATATTTTTTGAGAATATCCAGTTTTTTTATTTTTAGAAATATTTTATTTATTTATTTAAGAGAGGGAGTATAAGTGGGGAGAAGGGCAGAGAAGCAGACTCCCCACTAGGCAGGGGGCCCAATGCAGGGCTTAATCCTGGAACCCTGGGATCATGACCCGAGCCTAAGGCAGATGCTTAATCGATGGAACCACCTAGGCATGCCTGGGAACGTCCAGTTTTTTCACACCCAAAGCACATGCTAATTGGAGCATGCCTCTTCAAGGAACAATTCAAAGGGAAATGAACCAAATTTTGCTAAAAACCATTCTGAAACATTATTCACTCTCCCAATGAATGTAATTTGACCATTTTTGTAAGAAAATATGACATGGGTTTCATTATTATGAATAATAATTATTCTCTGTGACACAGAGAATCCCTTAGGAATTATACTGGTATATTGAGCTTCTTTCCTACACTTGAAGCAGTCTGCCTTTTTTTTTTTTTAAGTTTGAGTAAGCTATTTATAAATTTTCTTGGGCCTTTCTTACTGGTATGACATACACTGGTTGCCTCGTCTTATTGCTCTTGTTGTATTCAGCCTGCCTGCTTCCATTAGCCCTTATCTAATCACGCATGATTTTCCCAAAGTGTCAAAGCTTAAGGAAATTATATTGCAGTGGGTTATCAGACTAATGCTTTTCGAACCGTAATGTGCCACAAGTCACTCTGGGGGTCTTGTTAAAATGCAGATTCTGATTCACGAGTTCTGGGATAGGTCGTAAAATTCTGTGTTTCTAACCGTCTCCCAGGTCATGCTCATCCTGTATGGTCCTTCAAACATATTTTGAGTAGCAAAACATTGGGTGATCACTTTTTCTTTTTTTTAAAGAACTATGTCTAAACTAAAGGAAGGGATTCAAGACTACTCTGCCATAAATAAGTTCTACGAATGTAAATGTGGACTTTATATTCGTTCTCACCCAAATGATTTTCCTTACCATCTCCTGGTCCCACACACACACACACACAATATATATCTCTCTTGCCTACACTAGCATATAATTTACTTTCTGCTTCTCTCACAGAATTTATTTATTTTTTTTACAAATTGTTATTTAGGTAAATCAAGAACTAAACTAGAAGAGGGCCAAGTCTTACAAATCTGTATATTCCTTAAAATTATGCCTTGCCCCCAAACCGTCTTTGAACAATGTAGAGATTGAAGAACTAAGGACTACTAGGTTCTTTCATATAATTTCAGATTCTTTATCATGTAAATGTGTTAAATAAGTATTCAAAAAATGAAACAATATTATAACTAAATGCATTCATTTTGAGTTCTAGTAAACTGTTAGGAAAATAAAGTTTGTTTTCAGACTTCTTGACTCTTTGTGCTAAACATATCCCTTTCAAGTTTCCCTCTCCTCAAATACATACCTAATAGAACACACACACCCAAATCTGAATATATATCATCTTCATATTCTTTAGCTTTAAAAGTCCTCTCTGAAGAAAGAGTCTAGAATTGATTTATACTAAAATGTAAATGACTGATTATAGCTTCAAGTGCTATTTCCTACCTCCACCCTAAGGGGCATTTAAATGTAACAGAAATCAAATTGCAGATTAACTGGAATAAAGCCATTAAAGAAGGCTTTGGGGTTCTTAATTATAAAACAAAATAGAGATTTCAATTAAGGCCTCTGAGTGCCCCCCACATCATGTTGTGTTATCAGTGAACTTTTCCTGAGTAATTGCTAACCCTTAGCTTTCCTGCACCTGCGCTATAAAGTCTCTTCATAGTGACAAACTGCTCTTGGCCTGTTGAACCAAAGTATACCGAAAATACCCAGTAAAAGGGCAACTACAGAACCAGCCAAGGCTAAAGGAGGACAAACACAAAAATCAATTTGGCAGCTCATTTGAATCTACATTGCACTTTTTCCAAGGGCAGACAGGATTTGTCATTTAAATAGGAAGAGAATAAAACAAAATCTCAATTTCCATTAAACATCTGCATAATGAAAAGAAATGGAAATTGTCTGACTAAAGATGATTCAAATATTTAAGTCAGAGTATCAGTGAAAGCAGACATCCTGCGAGCTTTTGGGTTAGTATGATGCAATATCTACTTTACTAATTTAATCTAGCACACCAGTCTGTTACCCCACACCTTTAATTAAATCAATGTTTACCTCTATGGAATTCTGAATGGAATCAATAACAGGCACTCAGAAGGAAAAGATGAGGCATAAAATAAGACAGTAAATGTAATTTAGAGAGATTTATATGAAGCCTCTCTATACCAATATACGCCGAAATAATAGGACGTAAGAAGGAAATAACTCTAGATGATAGTACACAGAGTCTAGAGGCTTTCTCTTAATCACAGGATATCAATGTGATGAAACACACCCCAAGTGGGTAAGGATCTGCCTTTTCTGGCCCTGCAAATTGTTCTCTGTGAAAATGACTGGAATTCAGCTTAAAAATCTGAGCACAAGATGAGCTCTGACAGAATGTTCTGCAGACAGCTACAAAATGAAGTTCCTACATTTGCTTTCTTGGTCACCGAGGGGTTGCTCAATTGTGAAAGTCAGACAACAGACCCCCAGTTTCAGATAGATAAAAATCACAAAATTGTTATTTTCTTTCCACAACAAAACAAATCCAGTAAGTCAGCACATTTTGCCAAAAAGGAAAGAGAGAAGATGTACTAGCTTGGCAATGCCCTATAAACTGGAGATCGCAGTTGTATTAAGCCTGTGCTTTTGAGTTAAAGGGAACTGGATTTTAGCCCCAACCCAAGAAAGCATAGCCAAACTACTTAATACCTCTAATTTGAGTGTCCTCATCATAAAATGTGGATGGTAATATCTATTTTATAGAGAAGGTATAAGATAAGTGAAATATTTATGGATTGTTTAGCAAAATGACCACTCAATAAGTAGTATTTATTACCACTTCCATGGGAGGCAATCATATTCAAGCATTAGTTTTATGGTCTCTTTCGGCTTGTCTGAAAATTAAATGGGATGAATCGGATGTATACTAAAGTTGTATAATTACCAGAAGCTTTTTAAATGGATTAAAGTATGTAAAGCACTTAGCTGGTACTATAACAGAGTAAGGTAGTATCACCGAGACATGGAGAAGAAGTTAAGAAGATGGAACCTGCAGTATGGTCATCTGCATTCATATTCCTATTCTACCTGTGACCAGCTCTGTGCTTTGAATATGCAGCTTGAACTTTCTGTTTCCTTGGCCATAAAAGGAGGATAATAATAATAATACTTATTGGAAAGTCATGAAAATTAAGTAAGTTAATAGATAAGAGTAAGACATTGATACATACAAACTTCTATGTAAGTGTTAACATAGCTATTTTTTTCCTTTTCTAGCACACACGTACTGTTGCAGAGACCTTACAGTGATCTCCAATGATATCTGTCTCGTGGTGGTCACAACTTTTTATAATCTCCTTTCCCTAAGTGTAGATAGGATCCATGACTGGCTTCCAGCTAATATAAAATGGTAGCTGTCTCCCACCCTTGATAAGGTTATGTTGCAAAGACTGAGGAGACTGGAGTGATAGACTTGCCCATTGGTCTTGAAAAAGCAAGCTACTGCAATGTGAACTGCTTCTGAAAGGGTCACATGGCAGGGAGCTGCATGGCACCTCTAAGGACTGAGGGCCTCGGTCTACAACCACAAGAACTGAATTCTGCTATCCCAGTAACTGTGTAAGCTTGGAGGAGGATCCTAAGACCCAGAAGGGAATGAAGCTGACCCTGTGTTTCAGTTTCATGAGAACCTGGGTCTTTGGGACTCCTGACCCACAGAAATGATAAAATAGTAAATGTGCATTGTTTTAAGCTTATAAATTTGTTATAACCTGTTACACAACAATAGCAAAGCAACACACATACTTCCATGTAAAATTCTCAGAGAAGAATGGGAGCGTAGGATTCAGTGCTCTGATATCACTTTTTGGACATTTGTCTGTACTAACCAACATGGGTCTGGGGCTAGTTGCAGGCTGGACAGACTTGGCCTGGGCAAAGCAATAGCAAAGTTCATCTTTGTAAAATACACCGAGGACAGAAAGAGATCTACCTCTGATCTATATTGTTCCTCGAGGACACACTATAGCCTCTGGCCTTCACAAATGGCAAGAGTATTAGAATGTCAGTGATGTTTGTTTTTCTAGTTTTAGCAAAAAGGGATGAACTAAGAAGGCTTTATGAAGGTGGGGTTGGGAGATTGAGATATCTGATTTTTTTTTTAAACATTCTTAGTTTCTTTTTCTTTTTTTTTTTTTTAGATTTTATTTATTTGACAGAGAGAAACACAGCCAGAGACGGAACACAAGCAGGGGGAGTGAGAGAGGGAGAAGCAGGCCTCCCACTGAGCAGGGAGCCCGATGTGGGACTCGATCCCGGGTCTCCGGGATCATGACCTGAGCCGAAAGCAGTTGTCTAACCAACTGAGCCATCCAGGCGCGCCTGATTTTTTTTTTTTTTTTTAATGTAAAAGTTGAGTGTGTTTTGCCAACAGAGCTCACCCTGTGTATTACTGGCTTTTTGACTAGTTTCTCCCCTCTTCCCATCATTTGTCTACTCCACTCCATCTGCCATTCCAGAGAACCAGACTCTAGCAGTTAAAGGATTCATGTACCACTTTAGGCCTGGCTTACACTTGGTTGTATCACTAGAAATAATATCGAAAGTTAGCCCCACTCTGTCCTCTACTGACTTCAAAGGGTCGGGGCGAGAAAGAATTGAATAATAAATGAAAATTCATTTCTGGGGGAAGAGTTAGAAAAGCAGGACAAATTAAAAGTGGTGATATTACATAATAGCCTATAAAGTGCAAAAAATATAGTCAAACATTT
Organism: Spilogale gracilis; assembly: GCA_004023965.1. Lineage (NCBI taxonomy): Eukaryota > Metazoa > Chordata > Mammalia > Carnivora > Mephitidae > Spilogale > Spilogale gracilis. Next base: position 190,768 of record PITA01000401.1, on the reverse strand, counting down.
TAAAGGCCTCTAGTTCTTTACCCTATCAGAAACTATTTCACTTGCCCATTCCAAAGGACGAATTTGCTTATGATTTAGAGTTTGGTTCAAGAGACTGATGGGACTTGAGAAATGGAAAGCAAGTTTTCTTTTCTTAGTCAACTCTTGTATAAAAGCAGTGACTTCCTAGGGGTGCCTGTGGTGGCTTAGCTGGTTAAGCATCCGTCTCCTGGTTTTGGCTCAGGCCATGATCTCATGGATCTTGAGATCCAGTCCTACGTTGGGCTCTACAGTCAGCAGGGAGTCTCCTTAAAGATTATTTGTCCCTTCCCTTTCCCCAACTCACGCATACAATCTTTAAAAAAAGGTAGTGGCTTTTTAAATCGTTGACTAGGGTTCTGAAGCTCTGTGGAAAAGACCGCTCTTAGTTATCTATCAATATCTTCTATGGCCATAGGAGGGGGCTAAGCAACAGGGGTGTCATGCAGGCTACATATCCACTGAGCATAATTTCCATCGACTGTTTTAATTTATGCATGAGAGCACAAAAGCATGGGGAAGAGAAATAACTTGTTAAGACTGTATGCTAGCTGCTTCCAGCTTTGGAACATAATCACAAAAGGCAATTTGTACATTTGCTTATTCCTGTTAAACATCTATATTCATAATGCCAACCATGAATTTATGCTACTTCAAAAGGACATTTTATTTCTCAAATTTGTGATGTCTCTATTACATATTGCCAGTGTGAGGAAATGAGTGTCTAATCTTGTCAATGTAGTATTTATTCTCAATCCCTGTAATATTGTTTCATCCTGATTTGAAAGTTGATAAAATATCTTGGCAACCTCCTTGAAGCTGCAAAGTAGTTATCCAAAACAATGATTTGCAAAATGTTCGATCTAAATGTGCACAGGCCATTCATGAAAACTGATGTGCTTTTTTGCTTCTTATGTTTAACTCAATTTCCCTAAAGTCTATTGTAAACTTTAAAATTCTTTATTACCTTTTTTGCATCCTTGTTTTAAAATTTACAAACCAAAATATGGCAATTTTTCAAGATCACATCTGAAACAGGTGATATTTCCAATATTCCTTGAGGAGCTATGGGTAAGAAAATAAGAGTGTACTTTTATGTTCTTCTAGATAGAATATCAAAGCTGGAACAGTTTGCTTTCCTTGATCTACAGATGCCCCCTCTTTTTTAAAAAAAATATTTTATTTATTTGACAGAGAGAAACACAGCTAGAGAGGGAACACAGGCAGAGGGAGTGAGAGAGGGAGAAGCAGGCTTCCCGCTGAGCAGGGAGCGGGATGCGGGGCTCCATCCCAGGACTCTAAGATCAAGACCTGAGCCGAAGGCAGACGCTTAACCAACTGCGCCACCCAGGTGCCCCCACAGATGCCCCCTCTTGTTTAGAAACACTCATTGACAAAACCTAGTTGGAGAGATAGAAATGTATAATTTGCAACAATGTAATACATATTGTTCTGAGGAATGAGACACAGCTACAGGGGCGTGAAAGGCTTGGTGAACCTAAGGAGGCCAAATAGGGTATTTCCAGAGAAGCCGTTATTTGGCAGGGTGGCAGAGATAAGAGGCGGAGCTGGACACGGGCTAGGGCTGTGTAGCTCATTTTAAGGAGCCCACACGGCTTAAAGCTTCTAAGTAGGGCAGTGACAGGGTGAGAGGGCTATTTCAGATAAATGCTTGGGATGACGGAAGATTGGTATTTCATCACTCTTTCTATGATAATAATTTGTTAGCGTTGCTAACAGTTGCCTAACCAACTGAGCCACCCAGGTGCCCCAATTTTGTTTCTGTTTTTGTTTTAGGTTTTTGTTTTGTTTTGTTTTGTTGGTAGACAGATTATTTTTCTGGTTAGAGGATGGGATGCTGTACTTTTGAGTCTTCTAATTATTCCCAATTTAGGTTATTTGGCATTTCAAAACAGTATGGCTCACAAAAGTGGGATTATAATATCAAATCTTGCCTTTTTCATTTGTTTTTTTGTCTCTGAAAATTCAGAATTATTCAAAGCCATCTCTTCTTTGCCCTCCCTTCCCACCTCCCTTTGCTCCTCAAATCAAGAACCTTAAGAATAAGTAGAGTTAACACACAACCACTTAAAACAGTAACATAGCTAATTTGATGCTATGAATTTTAATCCAGGTAGAGAATGCTAGGTGTGTTCTATCTCCCAAATACTATGGCAGATTATTCATACTCATTTCTTATCATGTGAATCTAGTTAAAGTGAAAAAAAGACATAGGGAGGTAAAAACTATTGCTCATCTTGCTAAAGCTCTGGAAAACTTTTCTGAATTATATAGATCTACAGCATGAAGAGCTGATTGTTTAAACACGGCATCACGAGACGATGACTGTTTAGAAAACAGTGGGCAGTCTGATGCCCTATAGCCAGGTAATAATCCATGGTAACCAATGGAATAAGAGAGGTTTCCCAGAAACACTTTTTTCATAGCTCACTACTGAATGCTTTTCATATATTTATTATGCCTGTTGCAAAAAAAAAGAAAAAAAGACATAGGAATTACCAGTCAATCAATAAATCAGATTCTTATTAAGTGTCAGATAAAATAATCCTTATAACATAACTACTCACTGTGAAAAGCTAGTAGGAAACTGGCAGGAAGAAACCACAATGTTAATACAGCTATATGCTATGGAAAACAATAATATGGTATACTGTGGGGAGCACAAGGAAGAGACAGACTTTTCTACACATGTTAAATCTTGATTCCTAAGACTTGAGAGGATAGGAATGGGCTTTACCTCTGAAATGACTCCATATCCTTTTCCCCTTTTACCAACCCCACTCTTATCTTCAGGCAATTAGTAGCACTGCCTACCTCTTTTCCTGTGAGAATCTACTCACTGGTGTCTAATGTCTTTGGATTTTATACTCTGGAATCGATCGTTCATTCACTCTTGACTAGTATTATCTTTTAAAATCCAATGCAAATAACTTTACATCACTGCTAAAAACAAAACAAAGAACAAGAAGTACATTGTTTCAGAGCTCCCCATTATCCAGAGAATTAAAATCTAACCTCTTCCATGGAGTATCCAATATTTTTAAAGCCTCTGTTCTAGATTGCTCCTATCCTCATTTTCTATTATTCCTTGCATTCTAATTATCCTGTGTCTGCCCCAAATCCTTCAGTTCTCTAAAAAGCTGTACATGTTCCCAGCTATAGACCTTTGTTCCAGCCAAAGCCTCTGCTTGTGATGCTTTCCCCTAATTTTCCATCAGAGGAAAATTTACTGCCCATCCACTATAGCACTTTATTTTTTAAAATCACAGTTGACTTGTTAGTTTTATTGGAATCTACCTTGTACTGAAGAGAGCTTCTTGAAAGTACTACCTATCACTAGTTCCCATGCTATCAAAATAACACAACAAATGTGGAATTACACATTACTTGTCTTGGTGCCTCATCAGTGACCAGCACTGCTCTTACACCTTATGAATCCTCAGTAAGTGCTAATGTACATAGACCTTCCTCTGTCTGCCCTTTTCACTTTGACATCCATCTTCTCCATTTGGAAAGCTCATATTCAGTCAGTGGCCAAGTCCCGTTGATTCAGCAATGTTCCTCTTACCTACGCCACATTCCCACTGCCATTACCCTAGTTCTAATTTTCATTACCTCTTCGTTGAATTACTGCAACTGTCTCCTTAGTGATCGCTCAGCTTCCAGTCTCTCCCCTCTCACATCATTTTACAACCAGCTGCTGGAGTGATTTCCCCAAAGCACAGCTGTAATAACTCCACTCCCTGGGTTGGAAAATATCAATGGCTCTCCAATGCCTGCAGACAAGTCTAGACCCCTTTAGCTGGTTGTCTATCACTTGCCCATCATATATCTTTGCAAATCTCTGTTATATATTCTCCCTTTACACATCCCACACACCACTCTAGCCCTGTTCTTTGCCATACTCCGAACTTCCCCATTGTTTCCTAGGTTACTCTTTTCTTCATCTGAACCTGTCAATACACCCATCTCTCCAAAAATTAAGTAAATAAATAAAAAATAGATACAATACACTCTGGCACTTAGGTTCTTCAAGTACCTAATCTCAAACTTTTTGCTCATATAGCGTATCGATTATACCACTAATAATGTGCAAATGTAACATACCATTCTCATTTCATTGTTTCTTGCATACAAAACTCTACTGTTGACTAATAGCTCTCTGCAGAGATAAATCATATTTTGTTTATCTTTGTTTCTGAGGTTGGGCCTTATGTAATACAGATAATAAAGATTAATAAAAGTTTATTAAAGCTGTTAGAAAAGACAAAACTTCCTATATTCAGAATGGTTAACAATAGAATAGGCTACCTTAGGACTAAAATTTTTTGCAGACAGGCTAGATAATTGTCTATGAAGAACACTGAAGAAAATTTTACGTTAGGAAGGTGGCAGAACTATATGACTTTCGAGGTGACTTACATCTTAAAGTTTTTATGCTATCAAGGGATCAAAACTGAATAATATGCTTAAAATGCTAAATAAAAGGAAAATCCAAAAAGGGGGTCATGAGAACCCCTGATTTATAGGTGGTTGGTCAGCAACATATGTGACAATTTGGACTTGTAATTGGTATCTGAAAATGTGGGGGAGGGGCAGCATCTCCTGAGTTTTTCAACTGTGGGATTTGACATTAACTCCAGATAGATAGTGTCAGGATGAAATTGATTTGTAGGACCTCCAGAGGGTATCTGCAGAGAAACAGAGCACTGCTTAGATGGAAATCTCACACATTCCATGTCATGAGTGAACTGCTATGGTGAGAGCCTAGAAGAAAGAAGCACAGGAATTTTCCATCTTAACTTCCCAGCAAGTAGTTTTGAACTTTGGTATGAAATTTGGATGCCTAACCCAAGAAAACTATCAAGGATTGGATGAGAGATTCACTCATCTGCTTTAAATTTGTATAACCACCAGCAGGAGAGTAGCAAGGAGCATATGAACACAAAGACACTTGATCTATGGATTTCTGAAGTATACCGACATCCCCTAAATAAAAGGACCAATGATTTATAGAGACCATACATAAGGTTTTTCTAAGGGACTTGGAATAGGATAACATATCTGTTAAACAAGAGTCATTGGAGGGGAAAGGAAACTTTCCACTTCTGGATTGGAGTTTTCTTTTGGTCTACTACTAATACAAAGAATACGAGATTACTCAACACTTTTACTACCTGAAGCAATCTGGTTACTTACTCTACATTATAGGCACCATAATGTCACTAGGGGATATGTGTATGGTTCATGAGGGTGTTGCCAATTTTAATTAGAAAGTTTTCAAGTGGACAGATGGATTTTTTCATATTAAAATGATGCCATAAAGTATCTCTGCAAGCTAGCAAACCACCATGAGCCACAAAGCTCGGAATGGTCTCCTTAGAGAATTTTTGCGTTTATGATAATGACCAGATGTGTTTGGCCTTGGCTCTGCCTCATGTGCTCAAGGAAGTCACCATGGCCGGGAAAACTATCACAGTTCTCAATGATCCTTTGCCGTGTGTGAAACTTGGGTAGCCTCGGCAAAATCTCTGCAGTCAGTCACTGAGCACACGAGGTTCTCACTAAAGAAGGAGATCAAGAAGAATCACTAAGATTAGACTCAATTAACATTAAAGATGGAGGGCACCATAGAAATATTTAAACACTGCTTTCCCCTGGGTAGGTATATCAAGAATAGAGCTAGTTTGTGACAAAGGTCTTTTGACCCTTGGTCCTCTGCTATTTACCCTGCAATATCTATTTTCCTGCTGGACTACATTTTTTCTTGCACAGATCTTAACATCATCAAACCAGTTCCAAAAAGATGTAAATTTTTGTTAGTACCATAACAGAGAAGTCCTTACATTTTTAACTTATACTCATCATCAGGCTAGGATCAAGTTCAAATTTTCCAATTCTCTAATTTGGTCAAGAGCCGTGGTACCACAGAGGCTCAAAGCATAAAACAACAACAACAACAAATAGCTTGTCTGAAATGTATTCGCTGGAGGGGGGTACCCCAACTTGATTTTCATGAATCTCAAAGTAGATACAAACTGTCCTTCAGGGCTTTAATGTGAGTTCCTTGCACAGACTCCTTCCTTTAGAAGTGCAAAAATGCTTTCAAGAATTTTATGCCTGCATGGAGAAAATTGCTATTGTGTGCAATTAGCATATTTACTAAGGTTTGTCATCACTTTTAGTAATTAAAATCATACAAAGAGAGAGACATATCCAATTCGAGAAAATTACACAGTATAGTAATACAATCATAATGGTCGCTTGACAATTATTAAAATCCACCAAATTCTTCCTTACAGTAAAAGTATTCACCAGAGTAGCTTCTGAATAAGATCACTGCAGTGCTTTCTATTTAAATATGTTTCTCTGCACAGAAAATTATAATTACATTTGCATAACTACTATAATCAATCTAGAATTATGGTTCAAATTTTTATTCTCCAAATCACAGTTCTTTCTAAGATATCACGAGTTTTGAGGCATAATCTGGGTTTGTGGACCATTATTTTAATTTGTAATGGGATTAAGTATATTTTTTGTACTCTCTTTACATGAATCAGTTATTCCAGGGACAGAGTAGGCAATACAACTATTCTGTGCAATTTGTTTATTTCTGTCTTGAAAAATAGGCCATAATTTACCAAATCCATTTTGTCCAAAAAACAAAAACCTAAGTCAAAGGAATCATTTAAATTCATAAAACGAGACTACCAAATGCTATTTGGATGAAATGGACTTCCACTGGGAAGTCCCATGTCATCTCATCATTCAGACACCCTGTACTTACTGAGATTTGTTGGGATGGTCGAGCTAATTTCTGTCCCATCTTGGAAATACTGGTTACCACAAACCCAAGATTTCTTTTGAGAGTTGCTCTTTACACCTGATGAATTCAAGAGGCTTCCTTGGGCTCTGATATTGCAGCCATATCTATTTTTAAAATCCAAGTCAGATCTGATAAAAATGATAAGCAGACCGGAAAACATTCATCCACAGCCAGCCTTGTAGAGCCACAGGCCAGGAGGCTATCCTTTTGAGAACCCGCTGCTAGGTCCTTTTTCTGACCAGCCTGCTGATAATGTAGGATCCCACAGATAACATCTGCGTGGTTCTCGTCACAGGAGGGCACAGATGATGAGGCACTGTAGCAGGCCAGGGTATGAAGTGTTCTAAAACCCAGTTTGCCTCCGGTCCCGCTGCATAATGCTTTGGTTACCAGGCCCAGCTTCTCAAGAGAATGATACCTCTGGGGGCCAGGCCAGCACAAAATAAATTCTCAATAACACAGACAATACATATTTCCCGGGAGGCACAGTATGAAGTCACTATAGAAAGAAACCCTAAAGCATTTCTTTAGCACAAGATTTCAAAATCATTTCCAAGTGAAAAGATGTGAAACCTAACTTTCTATTTGGGAAGGCTAGGAGCTTTGCTGAAAATGCACAAGGAACTGTTTTACTGACCAATTAATTCAGGCTGGCAGACACACAGACATAAACATGTTCGATGAGTAACAGCAAGGGTCACATGGATACCCAAAGGATTACGTATTGACTTTAGCAGAGAAATTGAAAGAAACTGGGGACAAACATTAAATCAGTATTGGAATTATACTATTACTCAACTGTGTATTTTAAGCACAGATAGTGCCTACCTAGGAAAAATAGAGCCTAACAAGTAACTAGAATTGTATTTACACACTTTAATAAAAATAAGCTCTTGCTTCATTACTTAGAGGGTGGCCAAATTGTGAGCCTCTGGAAAGCATGGGGAACTCTAGGTGTAGGCTCATCCTTATTTAGAAGGTGTGTGAGTCCAATAGTTTCAAGTGTTCTTTCTTTTAAATAGGGTGAGGACATTCATCTAAAGATAGAGAAACATAGTCAAAGATGCAGGCCAAGAAGCATAGCAGGTTGGAGGTGGGTAGACATTACGCATGTCCTAATTTTATTTTCTTCTATTCTAATTTTATATACATGAGAATGGAAGCTCAAGGAAATTAATTTTTTTAGTTGTGATTACATAGCTAACCAAGGCATTGATTGATCTAGAACTAAAGCATTTCTCATAACATGACACTAAATCTTAAGAAATAAGCATGGATATAGGCATCTATAATAGTCTAAGGTCAATACGGGAAGAAGATGAACAGAAAAATGGAATTTTTCTTTTCCTAAAAGCATTCCGACATTCTATTCCTCTTCATGGGGTTGGCAAAAACTATAACTTAAGTCAATGAATAACCTAGAATATCTCATATTTAAACTGTAGTCTTTTTTCATGAAAAAGTCCATCTATTTTCTGACCGGAACAGGGGCGTAAATTATTAGAAGAGTAGAAGCAAAGAAGAAACAGGCCTCAAAGCTTTTTCAAGGCAATGTGTGATATATCATTATTACATTTCATAACTTTTTATATTTTTGTGTCCTTTTTAATCTGATATTTTGAGTGGAGAGTATGGATTAGCATATTTATGAAACAAATGTCTCTCTACTCTCATTTAAGACAAAGAAATTACAATTCACAGAAAATATCAGTCATGTTGCCCATTCTTCACCAAAGGCTGTCAACATGTGCAGGTCACAAACAATCGCTGCCTTTCATTTTTCTTTAAAAAGAGGAAGGTAGACTGAATTTTCTTCTCAGGGCAACAGTCTCTATTATGAAAGTTTTACTCTGAATTCCATATTGCTCTTGCCATAGTAGCATATGTAAAGACTCATTCGTTTATTTACTTACTGAAATGAAATGCCTACTGAGTAGGAGGTACTGTGTCAGGGCTGGGTGTAAAGATATACACAAGAAAGTCAGGTAGTTGACCTCTTAGAAATTACAATTAGAGAATGTAAAAGCCCATTTCTTTTAGCAATGCCCCTATATGAAGTCTTTTCTGAAGGAGTTTTCATTTGAATCATTCACTTTGTTTGTGTCAATCCATGGAGTGGAATGGGTTCTGTATTTGAAAGCAATACTCTTGTGGGGATCTTCAATGCTTGTGGCTAGTCCTTTCTCAGTGAGTGGGAGAGGATGAACTGTTAGGATGAATCCTTGCCTACTTGGGATCCAGTCTGAAAAGAAGCCTAATTTTTACATATCTCTCTGATTTTCTCTGCAAAGCTATAAAGTATCCCTCTCCTAATGCTCACTGGAGCTCATGATGTAATACTTTATGTCAAGAGTTGCTTTCATTAGTTTTCTTTTTTAGTGACCATAAACAAGGGTTATCTCAGTTCCTCAGGAAACAATAGCCCTGTAAATATTCTAGGGGATTTGTTTCTGACTTGGGTTTTGTTCATTCTTTGAACTATATTTTGAATATGCTGGAACCCATTTCTCTTTCCAGTGTGTGGGGGTGGCTTAGGATTCTGTACAAATGATTTTATTGCCTTTGTGAGCTGCCAAGTTAAATAAATATCCCCTTTAAGATGAATCGTATCACCCCTTGAATCGGTGGTACTCAAGGTCACAATGTTCTACTTTAATAAGACTTATTTTTATCTTGATGTGCTATAACTTAGCAACACACACTGAAGTTATTCAGGCCCTCAGGTATGGGGGATCTATACCATCTATTATGTAGTAAAATGACGCTATTTCTTTGGTTTCTTAGAATCTATAGAACCAGGAACCATTGGCTGGAACATTTTTCAACATTCCTTCTGATACCAAACAACAACAACAAAAAGTCTAGTGACAACTGAGCATCAATTTTGGTCAATTTTTAAATGAAGGAACAGGGGCGCCTGGGTGGCTCAGTGGTTAGACAACTGCCTTCGGCTCAGGTCATGATCTCGGAGACTGGGGATCGAGTCCCACATCGGGCTCCCTGCTCAGCGGGAGGCCTGCTTCTCCCTCTCTCACTCCCCCTGCTTGTGTTCCCTCTCTGGCTGTGTTTCGCTCTGTCAAATAAATAAAATCTTAAAAAAAAAAGTTATAAAAAAATAATGAAGGAACAGAATAAACAAAGGACAGCCCTTAGTTCTGGTGTAGAGCAAACCTCAGGAAGGAGAAATGACATTATTTATGTGCCAGTTTCAATGAGGCCCCACCTCATTGCAGGAGATGAACAGGGCTATAATGATGGAATGCTAGAGCCAGGCAGGTGTATTGGGAAGGGCTATGTGGAGGGAAGTCCTGAGTAGGAATTTAAAGAAGAGAAGCAGTATGGAAAAAAATAGTAGGAGAGTGATCTAGGTATGACAGAAGTAAAATACTAAAATTGTAATACTAGGGACAACAAACATATGTGTCTAATCTGGGAATGTCTGGGAAAAATAAAACAAAACCTCAAAAATAAGAAATGAAAATGGTGAGATGGGAGTTATAGCAGAACGTAGATAGAGTTAAATGTCGCTGGGGTCATTTTGATTTCATAAGAAGGTACAGATTCTCTATCAAGAGTAACAACCCAAGGATGCTATTTAAGAACAGTTGGCCAGACAACTAAACTTTATAATGAATGATAATAATGGCGAACTCTTCCTAAGTGCTTACTATGCATCACTGTATACTATTCCAAGGATTTCCTGTATGTCCTTTCATTTAATCTAGAATTGCTCAACCTCGGTGCAAGTGACATTTTATATTGGCTGAGTATTTGTTGCAGAGGACTGTCCTGTGCACAGCCCATATGTAACAGCCTCCTTGACCTCTGCCCACTAGATGTCAGTAAATACTCAACTCCCTGCACCTTCTCACATAACTACAGGTCATGAAAACCAAAAAAAAGTCTGAGGGAAACATTTCCCTAGCTGAGAACTACCAATTTATTCTGAACAACAAGCTATGAGTTAAATTCATTAGCTTATTTTTCATTAAGTATCTTTATGGATGAGGTGCATGGATGTTAAATAACTTGCCCAAAGTCCCATCATTAATAAGCAAGAAATAAAGTCTGTTGCTCTCTGCCCCGGGTTCCCAAGAAAGGGCTCCTAAAACCCTTGAAATTTCCTAAGTGATTAGAGCATGAGGATCATCTTTTGTTCTAATATTTGCCTTTGACCCCAGTTCCTGATATGGGGCTCTGAAATCTTTTGCAATTTTCTGGGTAATAGTAGGGTCTTTTGTTCTGGGGGGGGTGGGCTTCTGCAGTGGGGCTGGTAACCAGAAAGACAGTGTCATGATTAAAAGCTTGGGGTTTTCAGCCTTGTTCCCTATTCTCCAGATAGGAGAGAGGGCTAGAAATGGAGTTAATGATAAATCATGCCTATGTGATGAATCCTCCATAAAACTCCCCCTAAAGTATAGCATTCTGAGAGCTTCCGGGCTGGTGAACACATCCAAGTACCAGGAGTTAACACACCCTAACACTATGGGGACAGAAGCACAGACGTTAAATAATTTGTTTAATATCACACGGTTAATAAACAAGCAGTAATGCCTGTGTGCAAATGCCAACCACTTGATTCTAGGAATCTTAACCACTATTATTTGTTGCTTCCCAATAGTCTTTCTCGGGAAGAATCTAGCATAAAATCCAATAAAAATAATAAGAAATAAGCCAATGTAGTAGTCGTCCTCACTTTAGCTGAAATATTACGAAAAGACGAGACTTCTTTATTTTAGGTAATGATATCACAGCCGGTGTAGTCAAGACTCCTGTCTCTACTTTTGCAATTTATCCCGTGGCTGACTTTCTCATCTAATGCTATTTCAGGATGTGTTCTAGATAATAAAGATTTTGTTGTATCTGACCTCAAATTGACATCAGAGCAGTTATTATCAGTACCTTTTTCTTCATTTCTTCCAGGATTTGGCTATGTGCAACAAAAAGCCCAGCTTTTCCACAGCTATTTTTTTTAAAAAAATGCAATTATTAAAGCATACCTTACACCTTCCAAGTGTCCCTAGATTGTACAATATGCCTAAGCATCCTAGCAAGAGGAGACAATCCACCTGCACATCTTCTGATCAGACCTGTTGCATTTTCCTTTAATGATGTGTAGAAAGTGGGAAAAAGAATGCCAGGAGGGGAAAGAGGTCTGCCCTTCCTGTAATGCAGAAGTTTTGGGATCACGTAGCAAGAACTCCTCTGAGTTCGTCTCAGTGTAGGAGACCATGATGAAAATAAGGAGGAAGAAATGGGAATAACTTAGAAATGATAATAAATGGCCAAAGCCTCCCCTCCTGCAGGACAGTAAACAGAGACTGCTGTTAAAGAAGAAAGCCCTGGGTTAGGTAGGAGGGTACCTGACCCTGTATGTGTATGGCCTCTGTTTTCCCATCTTTGTAATACTCATCGAAGTATGAGTATTTAATGATTAGATTCCATGCATCAGTAATAATAAATGAAAGATAAGGATGAATTTGCAGGGCTCATCTATTATTTGAGAGCACTAAAAATCATACATAAGGCACATGTGAGAGAGACAAAAAAGAGATTTACGAATTAATATGGCCAAAGGCACACTCACTGTCCAAAGCATGATTTTTGATCCCAGAAAAGTTCTGTTTGTAAAAACTCAGAAATCAACTGAGATTCTGCTTTCTCATCTGTAAAATGGAATAGCATGATCTCTCTTTCAGGAATTTCTGAAACAGATTGAAATACTTCCAACCATATTTGACATTATACAGGCATTCAAGACACACATATCGGTGAAATGGATGTGTAAAGTTTTAAGTAGCTTAAGAAGCTTAGATCCCTTTCCCTTTCTGGAGTTTTCTTGAACATGAAAAAAATGAGGATTATTTTTATTTTAGACTCACGGTCTAAAGGGAATGAGAAGAGTAAGCAATTCCAAGGACCAAGGCAACCACAGGTAGACAAAGCTAGAAGGTTGAGGCACCAATAAAGGGGAATAAGAGGAAAAGGATGAGCCACAGGGAAAGCCTATGGGTTTCAGTAGTATTCAAAGAAAACTGGATGTCTTTTCCTATTACCTTAGGGCTCCTTGTCTGAGTTCTATTCAAATAACCTTGAAGCAAAGGAAGAAAGTCAGGTAGGTGACAACAAACAGTACATTGCCAGTGGTAGAGATGGAATGGGGTGGAGAGGTGGGACCATATAGAGATACTCAATCAAAGAAATGTATCCTCAGACACAGAAGCAAAGTTTGATCATTCCAAGCCACTCTACAATGAAGCAAGAGGGCTGACACTGTCCTCTGTGCTCCCTCGAAGACTATGCCATTGGCAGAGTAGTAATATTCTTCACGAAACAGCCTGGAACTGATCACCACCATCTATCTCCAAGACTATCTCTACTGTTTTTTGTTTTGGTTTTTTTTTTTTCCTTCCAACTTTGGAGATGGAAGATGTGTCTCAGCTCACAATTTTAGGCATAATACTGGAAATTGATATTTGATTGGCATTTTATATTGTATAATCAAGCCAACCTTTAGGCCTGTTGCATAATAATCCTTCCTTGTGATATGTGGAGCGCTTTGGGCTCCTCTGGATGACCAATGTGATATGGATAGGAAGCATTATTATTATTATTTAGGTTTCAATGTGTGTCAGCTCTGTGTCCTCTGCCACAACAGATGTTTCTTTTGAATGTGCAGTAACAAACCCCAAAAGATGCATTGTCAAACTATTTAAGCAAAATTAACCACAAACTGCCCCCTTGTCTCCATGAAAACAGCGCAGTAATACTACCAGGGAAATTCAATGTTAGATAATAAAATCTTCAACAAAATAAAAACCTAAAAAAAATTGGGATGAGCCCAGTGTTTGGAAGAAACATGAACATGTTTTTATAAGCCCCAACTTGTAAAATGATAATTTTGTCTTCCAACTGAAGTGTAATAGTGAAATGTCTAATCACTGTCACCCAGAGTATCCTGAAGAATATCTCAGTGAATTTTGCTCTATTTAAGAAGAAGAAACATTTTTTTGGGAGATCTGTTTCTCTGGGGTATATATTTGAGAAGCAAGGACAAAGAAACATTTGTTTTTTTCTCTTTAAATTACCTAAACCCAGATACCATCGGATGACTCATCAATTCATAAAGACCACGAAGGATGGAAAACACGTAATTTAAATATTCAGTGGGCAAGGAGTAACAAATGATGGGCTCTAGTTCTTTTGTTGTTAAAATTCTTCTGCAATGTCAGGGCGCCTGGGTGGCTCAGCTGGTTGGGCGACTGCCTTCGGCTCAGGTCATGATCCTGGAGACCTGGGATCGAGCCCCACATCGGGCTCTCTGCTCAGCAGGAAGCCTGCTTCTCCCTCTCTCACTCCCCCTGCTTGTGTTCCCTCTCTGGCTGTGTTTTTCTCTGTTAAATAAATAAATAAAATTCTTCTGCAATGTCAAAGAGTTCCTAAAAGCATGGGGTTTACTCCTTAAACCATTAAGTTCCCATTTAGGGGCAGGTCACATTAATTCTCAGGAACTCTTTTCAGAACACTGTCTAAGTAGTGTGACTATGAGATCTTGAGTCAGGATGTTACGGCATTTTAAAATAGGAAGACGTCGATTTAAATGTGATACATAATTTATGCTCTCGAGTTTGGCACACTTTTAGGTTGTAACTTTGATGCTGTCTCTGCAGCAGGAATGCATCAAAGGGCCTCCTGTGGGCTGAAAAAGTTAATGCACTTCTTTAGATGTTTCCAGTCTGGGAATAAATAAAATAAAAACAATAAAATTTCATTTCTTCATTAACATACTGGTCACAATGTCATTCCCATAAGCGCCTCTGGCATATAAGGCTGGATGCTTTCCAGATGATCTTTTATGGGGCTGGTTAATTTTTCTTTGCCTTGACATTAATGAGCTATGTATTCGGGAAATAGAAGATTTCAATGCCTGTCAAATTACTTTTCAAATTACCAATGCTTGCTTTTTTGCTGCCCAAAGAGCGAGCAGGGACCTCTGGTAATATGGGGGGAAACTGGAATATTCAGTGGAAGGGGTCATGAAAATAAATGTGAAGGCAGTAATGGACCCATTCCAACTATGACTTCATGACAAAATGTTATGACTTCAGCATTTTATTACTTGTTACATCTTACTCTTTTGTATTATTGTCTCGTCTTTTCTTTTCTTCTGAGTTCTTACCTCTTTTGGGAAAAGGCATATAAGAGTATATGTAAAAGTTTCTACAGTTGTAACGTATTTTATCCTAAAATTTAGGAACTGCTGATTTGATATGAAAAGTGTATTTTTATAGATCAAGGCTGTTAGTTATTTAGAGGAACAATTTCTTGCCTGAGCAATCCTGGTTTATCATTTTCTAACACAGCATGTGCTATCATAACAGACTCAAATTAACATTCATTTCTCATTTATGTGAAATGGGCTGAATGGGTTAAAGCAATATAAGAAGAAGGAGGGCCACAGAAGATACTCTTTTATGTTGAGTTCAGTATCCTGAGCCCCAGTGGGATAGAGAAGAAAAAAAAAAAACAGACAAAGAATGAGTTGGCAGGGTTGAAGATATTGGACAAATATTACTAGAAAAGACCAACTAGGTAAATATAGATGAAGGAATATGCATGAGGTCAGGCAGCAAGTAAACTGAACTTCACATTTCCTAATCACTCCCTCTGCTTTGAAAATTCTTCCAAAACATTATCTCATCTGTGCTTTCATCATCCCCAGTGTATAGGGTTTGATTACTCATCCTCTCCCTGTGCACAACTGAGAGATTAACCTTTATTCAGCCCTATTTGCCCTTCTAGTTGTCTGTAGAGTTCCTCCATTTAGTACTTACTCTTCCGGTTTTCTCATTTTGAATTTAGTCTAGTCTCACTAACAAGTTTGAAACCGGTTTGAGGACAGGTATCAGTCTTTTCTGTTCTTCTCTTGTATCCTCCCTTGAATCCTTAATTCTCTTAAGATTTTATTTATTTATTTGACAGAGAGACATCACAAGTAGGCATAGAGGCAGGCAGAGAGAGAGGAAGAAACAGGCTTAATGCCAAGCAGAGAGCCCTATGCGGGCCTCTATCCCAGAACCCTAAGATCATGACCTGAGCTGAAGGCAGAGGCTTAACCCACTGAGCCACCCAGGCGCACCCACCTGGACATTTTTTTCCAGCAAGACTCACTCTCTTTTGTAGGTTAATACTCTCAAGAACTAAATGTAATTCACATATAAGTTAGTGTAGGAAATATGCAATCATATTATTTACTTGACAATTCCATATAAATTTAGAACAATCAGAATCGTGTATTTTACTTCTTGGCAGTAATTTTAACAGATTTTAACAGATTCATGATAAGCAGTCATGGATGGGAGGAGAGTATATAATTCTTGCTTTAAGCATTCCAATTTTATTTTTTAAAGATTTTTTTTTATTTATTTGAAAGGGAGAGAAAGAGGGAGAGGGAAGGAAAGTGAGAGAGAAAGAGAGAGACTGAGTGTAAGCCAGGAAAAGGCAGAAGGAGAGAGAATCTGAAGTAGAAGCAGACTCGACATGAAGAACCCTGACATGGGGTTTAATCCCATGACTGCAAGATCACAACTGGGCCAAAACCAAGAAGTCAGCTGTTTAACCAACTGAGCCACCCATGCATCCCAAGCATTCCAATTTTTAAAAGAAAAATAAATACCTCTCTTTTTTTTATCTATTTATATTGTATATATGTATAATTTATAAATTTATAATATATATACACATATATACACATACATATAATTTATTTTACACATACAAACACATATACTTAACTACAACAGAAAGGTAATTTAATATCTACCAAAATTCCTTCCTCCTTCCATTGATATTTACAAATAACAATTTTCAATCTTTCCAGAAAGTACCAAAAAAAATGCATTCAGCCTGAATGTGTGAAAGCACTTTTCTTATGCTAAGCCAGTTAAGTTGGCAATTTTAAAATACATTAAAAATTCATTTAATTATTTGCTAGGAGGTTAAAGTGCACAACACACAACTTGAGCTTTTTCTTAAGTATTAATAGATCCTGATGTCAATGTCTGCCTGGCAGCTCTATCCAGCTTTTGCAAAAAGCTGAACACCAATAAGCACTTTAAAGAAGGGGAGGAAATACACTGTCATCTACTGAGGTCTTACCACCACGTGAACAGTGCTAACTCTGAGATGACTCCTGGAGTTTGTAGCATAGGTTGTTTTTTCTAGTTTAAAGATCAAATTGTGTAGGAGTGTCTGTTCTCTAAGATGTTGATGGAGAATATCTATGAAACTTTACTATGTTGTATGTACAGAAGCTAGGGAAGCTGAATATGGCTGAGATGGCATGACGGAAAGGTACTTTTTGGTTGGAAATACACCATAGACACAAGTCATAAAACTGAGTGTAAGCCAAGTCCGGCAGACAGTAAGCATATTGGCAATTCTCTTAGACAGGAAAATCATCTTTTTTTTTTTTTGAATCCTCTATGGAATATATCAAATAGTTACCAAATGCACCCCAGTTTAGAAATAATAAAATAAGTATTTTTTAAAAGAAATAAATTACAAGAGTCTCTAATGTTGGCTTATATTTCATTAAAGAATAATAATTAAAGGGATTAATGATGCTAGTTAAAACTAGGAGAATTCTTCAGTGCTGTCTTCTTAGACTTGAGAATTCCTAAACTGTGTTAAATAATCAAAACATTTTGAAAGGCTTTTTAAAATATAGTATGCGGGTCATCTTTAACATATATTTTGATAAATCATCTATTCAAGAGTCTTCTACTTTCTTTATCATCCTACATAAAAGATACTTCAAATAGCATGGCTATAAAACAAATGTTAATAAAAATGATAAATAATTTTTCTTTATTATTCTAATCCTGAATACTAACTCTTAGAAAATGAAACAAAGTGGTGTCTTAGTGCTAATTTAAAAAGCGTATTAGTGCTTACAGCAAATGACTTCCTACATAGAAAGATACCAGATTTTTTTAAGACTTATTTATGTATTTTAGAGACAGAGAGTGCATGAGCAGGAGGAGAGGCAGAAGGAAAGGGAGAGGGAAAGAATCTCAAGCAGACTCCCCACTGTGCCTGAAGCCCCATGCAGGGCTTAATTTCAGAAGCCTGAGACCATGACCTGAGCAGAAATCAAAAGTCAGACACTTAACTGACTGAGCCACACAGGTGCCCCAAGATACTAGATTTTTTAATATAATTAACTCCCTACCACAAGAATCTTGTCCTCCCCAACATAATATAAATAAAATATATAAATCATTTAGAAAAATAGAAAATTCCACATAGTGCCAATTCAACATTCTTGTGAAAAATTTTAAGGAATGTGTACAAAATTTTAGATCTGGGATACAAATGGGAAATTTAATAGGAGTATTATCAAACAATTGCAGATGAGACAATAGCATGCACAGTTTCTTTCGTAAAATTTTGGATCATAATCAAGACAGTACAAAATAATCTTAAATTCTTCATTAAAAAAATATGTGTTATGTTTAGTTGTGCCCTACATATTCATTCTTCTAGTTTTCTTAAATCTGTGATGAACAGTTGCTGAAATGTCAAGGAATAAAAACATTAGATTTTTATTGAGTGACCTGTAAATTTATTGCTTGTCAGAATCTCTTACATAGTAGGTAGGAGTAAAGCTTCTATGGCAACCATATTGCATCATTAGTTAATGCTGGGTTTTGTTCTTTATCTATAGTCCCAATTCTTGTTGAAATCAAGTAGTATTACATCATTCTATTGTCTTCCAAGGGACTGTGTGTCCTTCCTCACTGATAACCAGGAAGAAACAAGGATACACTGGGGATTGTAATTTGTAGCAGGTGATAAGACTTGCTTGATATATGTGCATATGCATGTCATATTCCATAATATAGTGGAACCCATAAGAAGAACATAAATCACTGCTGAGATTTTCTCTTGTCCTTTCTTAAAAGGAAATAACACGACATTATGTGGCTTAGTAAGTCTGGGTGCTACTTTTTTCTAAGTTGAGATTTTGATTGAGAATATTATATATATATAATATATATATACTCCTATATATAGAAATCTTTATCTTCATCAATTATATTTTTCAATATTATTTTAAAAACATGTGCTGTAAGTTAGAAGGAAACATTGATGAGACTGCAGTTGTCTTGGCATTAAATCCAACTCAGAATGAACACAACAACCTTAAAGAAGCTAGCGTCAATTTGTGTGCCTGTGTGTGTGTGTGTGTGTGTGTGTGTGTGTGTGTATAAATTGGTCCTGTTTTCTCCTGTAAATGTGTTCAACTGGTCATCAATGACAGGTGTACCTGAAAATCTGGGACTGGTTTTTACTTACTTTGAATAAAAGGTTAATATAAGGCTTTATGGATGTTTAACCAGCATCACTTTCATAAATGAGGGAGGCAAAGGCAGAGCTAATGGATTAACCTTTTAAAAAGCAACTCAGTAGCATAATTGTTCTAGTGCCATTCACTTCAAGGCTGACTTTGTTGGTATGGATGGTTTCCCTTGGATCTTGTCCAAGGAATTGAAATATTTAAGTACCAAAATCAGCAAGGGATGGCTGGGGTAGACAACATATATTGCATACCATATAATGAGTTTCAAATACACATTTTAGAAAAGTAGTTGCCCTCTTATATGTAATTTTTAACATATAAAACTACTTTGTAGATGTCATCTGGAAATATTCAAGAAAATATTAACAGTATCTGACATTTATGCTGAATACTTTTTATTGGTTATTTCATATAATCTTCATAGCATTACAGGAATTAGGTTTTATTATTCTTATTTTAAAGATGAAGCTAGATCTCCACATATATAGTTCTTGCTGAAATCAAGTAGTAATTCATCATTCTGCTGTCTGCCAAAAAGTTGTGTGTCCTCCCTTCCTCACTGATAGGGAAGAAACAAGGATTCAATGAGGGTAGTGATTTGTAGTAGGATCTGAGGTTTGCTTGATATATGCACATATGCATGTCAGAGGGGCTTAAATAATGTGCCTTATATTCTTCAGCAGGTCAGATAAGGAATTGAGACTGTGAAATCAAGTCTAATCAAGACCTCAGGCCTTGAGTACTCAGCTGTAGTGTCGATCAACACAAGACACAGGGCTTTCTTTGTCTTGAGTGTTTTTCTAAAATGTCTTCTATCTAGAAGTATTCTAAGGTTAAATTCAAATATAAACAAAAGTTTCCCTTGGTCTACATCCCACTTTCCCTGAATATCCATTTCTTAACTCCTAATACTTGTGAGAAAATTATAATCTATGTGCTATCCTACAGGCTAACACTCAACAGTTTCCTTTAGAATGGGGAAGATGAATAAGGCATCTTGTCAATTAAAGCGATGGCTAAAGAATTAAATTCTGAGTGCAGAGAAGCAGGTTCTAGTCGCATTTCTGCAACTAGATTTGTCATCATGGTAAAATGCTTAATCCTTTAGATTATTCAACTATAAAATAAGAATTTGGGACTAGCTAATGAATGCGATTCATGGATTAGTTTTAAGACAGTATGATACTCAATACTTAGCCTATACATTTTCAAACACTGTCCTAGGTACTATGAAGAGATCCACACAATAACTGATAATGTACAGGTCAAGTCTTAAAAAGGTTTATAATCTGGTGATTCAGAGGTGGGGAGAGGAGATGAGCAAAACAATAAAATAAAAAATGTGTTTTTAGATAAAGATGAACTTACAGACCTATACCTAGAATGTTCCTTTTACCTGGTCCTACAGTAGACATGTACTGAGTATATACAACCACAGCCTCATAACTAGTCCTGGGAGATGATTTGTGAACAAAGTGTGGAAAGTGGTAGCAAACATGAGTAGGTAGAGAAATAAGGTTTTAAGGTAAGAAGACTGTCCATTACAGAGACCTGGAAGCAGAAATGAGGAGTCAGAAGTGTTCAAATGGATTTGGTGCTTATATATTTAGGTAAGTGGAGAAATTAAATGTGTGATGTCAGGTGGAATGAAGCTGTTCTAGGCAATGGAATCCATGAGTGTCAGGAAAATGGCTAACGATCACGAGGTGAAGATAGAGTGAATGAGGAGCAGAGTGTCTGAAAATAGGAAAATCTGAAAAGGTCAAGGAGGAGGGAAATTTGAAAATGCTTGAAACTCTGTATTTTTAAACATTTTGCTGAAAATAATATTAGCTTCTTAAGTATCTCTAGGTGTCACAAATATGACTGCCTCATCTGTTTTTTTTACAATCACCTTGCAGGTTATAGTTTCCTCATTCTATGGATACTTAACTCAGGTTAAGCAGCTTGGTAAAGGACAGCAGCTAGTAAGTGGGTGAGCCAGGAAGAGAACACATGTCTGCTCCATGGCAACCATCATGCTGACTCTCAATCCCTAACTAATTTTGCAAAAATGCAAAGGGGGACTTTAATCCTCATGGCCCAACTTTAGGCCAGCCTCAATTGTGGGCATTTTGTAATGACTGCTTATAAAGTATTACTAGATTGTTCTCACTGGTTCAGTGGAAGGTATCAATCTCTTAATTTTCAATAGCCAGGCATATGACTTGCAATATGGCATATTGAGTGCATAGCATAAAATACTTCCTTAGAAAATATATCAGTGAAGCAACAGGAAATACCAATTATCATTTATTAATATAGTAAACTCACCATTCCACTATCCCAAGTCCACCGTCTGCCTATAAGAATAGAAGAAGTCCTTTCAACTTGACCTACAGCATCTATTCCATTTCGAGGCACATGCCATCTGAAATATCATAATTTCAGTGTTTAAAATAGACTTATTCCTTAGCAAATTTGGTCCTAAAATGTCCTCTCCTTTTAATGTCAGGAGGTTTAGAGAGCCTAGTTCATCATGTAAATGTGCTCCACTTTTCAACACCAAATGAGTATCTCTTCCTTGCATATTGTTCAAAATGGCTATTTCCTTCACTTGGTTATGTTTTATTACTCATGTCATCAGTTTGGGCAATGTGAGATTTATTTAGGAGGGACATTTCATCAATTACAAAACATAAAAGCATGCTCCTGTCTCTCAAAGAGTTTAGTAACACCTTAAATAAGTTCTGAACTGTTGAGGGAATTAGAAAGAACACATTTCTCCCAAAACCCATTAAAATTGCATACTCTGAATAAAAAATTGGATGGCTAAAGTTTAACAAGGGACTCACTCCTTCTCCTTATGACCCATTAAATGTGTTATTATTTTAACCCAGGGAAGTGGATTCTTTCACTTCCTTTTGAGATTATAGCCCTGGGAATATATTGCCCAGATGATGGAGTATGAAAAGCAAGACAACTTGAGAACAACTCATAGAAGGTAGGTGATTTCATGACATTGATGTGTTACCCTCTTGCCTTGACATTCCCTCTCCCATTCCTGCTTCATTTAAATCTATTTTCTACACAGCACTCAAAGGCATATACACTTTGTGTATTCTATTCTCGGACTTTAAGATAAGGAAATTTCTATCTTAACACCCTTACTCCAACTACCCTTATTACCTCCCAACCCATCTTCCTATGTGCCCACCTATCAGGATCCTATCCTACATTAAAACCTAACATGACATCCACTCCTCTACTAAGCTTGCCATGATTGTTCTAGTGGTGAATAAATTCTCCTTCCTATGATGTTGCATTGCTTTTCTATGGGCTGAGACTCTGCTTTCAAGATCTTGGTGTTTTCATCTTAATGCTTTGCACATTGTCTTAGAAATAGTAAGTACTGTGACCACAAGATGAATGCAAAAAGTAAGGATACCGTGGAGAAGAAAAACCTGTTAGCAAGCACAGAACTTCCTTTGCCTCTCTATCCCTCAGTTCTCTTACTGCCCTTGCCATGGTCATATAAAATTTTAGTTCACTAGTTAGTCAAACGGAGTTCCTTCAGAGTAAACTGTTAAAATGTTGCTCTTTAAAATTCCTGTAGAGATACCGAAAGAACTTTTCAGTGCTATAAACATGGAGGGTTCTGTGCACACTTCTTTAAAGACAGGTTATTATCTGGTCCTACTAGATATGTAACATGGGAACATCAGGTATTTTAGAACAAAGAACCCAAATTCTAAAATAATAATGTATTTTTTCATTCTCAAGATTCTGAATGTACTCTGACTGCCCTTCAATAACTTCATGATTAGACATACCAGATCTTCTTCTTTATACAAAGAGATTGTAGAGCTATGTTACATAGGTTGTCAGTATCCAAGTAAAAACAGGAGAGTCTCACTCTGTTGACATACTTCACATGCTTTATCATATTCTTTATCATACAGTAAGTTGGTAAATGTGTTTCCCTGAGTTCTATGAGCCATTCTAACAAACAAATGAACTCAAGGAGGAGCTGTGAGAATCCCAGTTGATAGCCAATCAGTCAGAAGTATAGGTGACCATCTGAGACTTAACATACTCTGTGGATATACCTCAGCCACCTCAACGGGCAGCCCCACAGAGTGCCACTTGGGCCTTATTACCTGCACACTGCCAAGGCATGGTAGTATCTGATGGCTAAATGAGTCACCAAATAAGAGGATATGATGCAAGGCCACTAGGTAGCCATCAGCATTTGCTGACCCTTACTCTTCCTTTCCCCACTCTACAAAGTAGGAAAAAAAAAGGCCTAGTATATCCTAGATACTTCATAGCCCTCCACTTCTGACAGTGTTTCTATGAGGCAAAGTGGAGTTAATGGAATAGTCTCAGAATCTTCAATTGTGATTAGTTGAACAATAAACACAAAACCCTATGACCAACACAGGGTGCTGAGTTCAAATATAATCCAGACATAGAACCAATCTTCATGGAGTCTGCAATACAATTAGTGAGTTAGTTACTATGGAAAGGATTGTGCTCCCCCGCAAATTCATATGTTGAGGCCTGTGATAATTTGATATAATAAGAAATAGATGTTTTAGTCTTTGATCCTGGCTTCTGACTTGTGTAATTTCCCTAATTCCCTAAGAGTATCTTTGCTTTAGTCTTTGATTTTTGACTCTGGCTCCTGACACAGAGTTCCTAAATCCCTTGGAATTTTCTGGGTGATAGAAGGGTCCTTTCTAGTGAAGCAACTCTCAGTGGGCTCCTGGGTAACTTCAGGATGTGGGCTGATCACCACCACATAGCATGATTAGATGTTTGGAATTTTAGCCCCACCCTTTAACCTCTGGGGAAGAGAGAATGGTGGAAATTAAGTAAATAATCAATCATGCCTACATAATGAAAGCGGCATAAAAATCTCTGCACTGAGGGGTTTGGAGAGTTTCTGGATTGGTGAACACATCCATGTACAGGGAAGGTGGCACACGCCAACTCCACTGGGATGGAAGATCTGTACTCAGGATCTGGCTTTTCATCTGTATCTTTTATCATATCCTTTATCATACAGTAAGTTGGTAAATGTGTTTCCCTGAGTTCTATGAGCCATTCTCACAAACAAATGAACTCAAGGAGGGGCTGTGGGAATCCCAGTTGATAGCCAATCAGTCAGAAAATATAGGTGACCATCTGAGACTTGCTACTGCTGTCTGAAGTGAGAACTTTCCTGTGGGACTGAGCCCTTAACTTGTGGGATCTGACGAATAACTCCAGGTAGATAAGTGCCAGAACTGAATTGAATTGCGGAGCACCCAACTGGTGTAGGAGAGCTGGTGAGCGTGGGAAAACAAACAAACAAACAAATAAACAAAAAACACAAGAAAAACATTCATCTGGGGGACAGAGTATTGTGAGTAGAGTAGTAAGCTAAGGAGAAAAAGTAAGTTTTTCTTTCAGAGCTCTAATCACCAAAGTCATTGTATCTAGGGATTGGGTTTTTAGGAGGTAGTTAAGATCAAATGAGGTTAGAGGCCCTGGGTGGCTCAGTAGGTTAAACATCTGCCTTCAGCTCAGGTCATGGTCCCAGGTCCTGGGATAGAGTCCCATATCAGGTTCCCTGCTCAGTGGGAAGCCTGCTTCTCCCTCTCTCACTCCCCCTGCTTGTGTTTCCTCTCTTACTGTGTCTCTCTGTGTCAAATAAATAAATAAAATCTCTTAAAAAAATCAAATGAGGTCATAAGGGTGGGACTTTAATCCAGTAGGACTATTGCTGTTGTTGTTGTTGTTTAAGGCTACTGGTTTTTTGAGAGTGATCTCCTTCTCTCCACACGCGCACACACACACACACACACACACACACACACACACACACACACCCAAAGGCAGTATGAGCCCAGAGTGAGGTGGCCACTACAAACCAAGCAAAGAGCATTCAAATGAAACTTACTTTGCCCTCATCTTGATCTTGTAGTCCCCAGACTCCAAAACTATGAGCAATGAATTCCTGTGGTTTAAGCCACACTATCTGTGATGCTTGGTTATGGCACCCTGAGTCAACTAGGACAGCAGTAGAGTACACTGGGCTCTCCATTCAGTTTGAGGAGGTTCAAATAGAGATACCATCATGTACTAGCTATATGACTTGGGATTTCCTAGCCTTTGCCTTAAGAAGTCACATGGTCTTCTTCTGAATGGAGCTTACTGAATGCCTCTTCAAAATACTACCTTGAATTTTGAAAGAGAAAACACATATAAGGTACTTTGCACCAAGACACAAATTTTCCACAGACCAACATGCAGTTTTGAATTTAACAATTCTGTATAGCTGTGTCAAGTGAGTGGTAGAGACAAGAAAGGCTATATGATTTTGGTGGAGAAAGTGGACCCCTTTCGTTGGAAGAGTTAAAGAGTGATGCAGGCACTCTTAACATTCCCCTTAGCTCCAGTAGGTTTCTTACCGACTTTACACAGGTTTCTTTACACAGGTTTCTTACTGACTATAGGCCCCAGTTTCCTTTTGCTTAGAGAATTTACTTTAGAAAAACTTTAATTATGAATTCTTTCTCTGTTCCTTTTGAAATGCATATAAATCTCCTTAAAAGCCTCCTGGCAATTTTATCACCTAGGGAATGTCTTTCTCAAGGACATGGGAGCCATCCCATTGAAATGTAATTATCAGAAGGGGGAGCATCCTTATTCCTTATCTCCTGGTTTTGTGAGAGGATAGGAGCCCATCTTAGGTGATTGGCCTGTCTGAGGGGATTCCTATTCCAACTTATGAAACTATCCCATCATAAAGAGTCATAAAGAACCAAGGATTACTTTCCCTCTGAGTAAGGATAATTAGCAGACGCAGATAGCCTACAATTCCCTACCTCAGATCTTAGAAACTCTGCAGCTCTTTGTTTCAGTGGAGTTGTTTAATTTCCCATATGCAATAATCTCAAATAAGTCTTCCTACCTATTAACCTTTGGCACATTTTTTTTTTTTTACTTCGACAGGAAATATTCACAGGTAATATACAACTTGAGATATGCCATAAAGTATAGCTGAGATGTTGGCTTGGCTTGGTATACAGCTTAGAATAAAAAAAATCACATACATTTTATTAGTTAGTAGTAACTACTATGGCACGTCTCAATGCTTTACTAAGGTTTATCACTGAGAATTTTCAAGCATTTCAAAGGTTATGTAGAGCGTCAGCTAAGTGTCTTTTGAGGTTTTAAATTCAAAACCCTGCACAAATTTAGAAACTCTATGGCACTGAAGTCTTATATATGTTTCCAGGAAATTGATCACACAGTTAATTATTTGCACATAGGATGGTGGGGGGAGGGAGAGAGGGAGAGGGAGAGAGAGAGGGAGAGAGAGAGAGGAGTTCCTGGCTTACAATTTAAAAACATTACCTACAGTGAAATTGTTTTCTAAAGAATTCTTTGGGATATAACATATGGACCAATGGGTAAAGCCTATCTTTTCTGCATAACTTTAACATCCAATGGCTCTTAGGAGGACATTAACTCTCCTTTCTGAGACTAAAGTAGTAAGTTTTGTGAATCTATATAAAGAAATCAACATGCTTGGGTGGAATCTTCTGCTCAAACTAAGGTTATATTAATACACTATTAATCTTGATGTATTTTGAAAAACTTAAAAAAATTTTTTCGTCAAGCAGAATGAGTTACAAATGGAATCTAAAGGGATATCCAAAATGACTATCTGAATTAACCTGCTTATTACTAGTGGAATGTTTTTCTTTCTTTATTTTTTATAACCCATGTGCATTTTAATTATAATTCAGAATTTTCAGTATAAATTAATAGAACTTAATTTCCTTAGCCAGATTTTGAGTTATTTTTTACAGTATAAAGTGTCATCACTTAGGTGCCCAGAAAACATAGCATTTAGAAATGTTTTAACTCATGAGGATGAAAAGAGTGAACAAATATCATCTTTCCAATTCTTGTGTTGTCAGAGGCTAATCACTTACTCCTCTATATACCTAATTGTGTACTTAGAAAATATCAATGCACAAAGGAAAAGCAATGCAATTTGTCTCATCCAAATGCATCATATAAAATGACCAAGTGCTATTAAGTGCTAGAAATGTGTCTCAAAAGACTCTCCATGTCTGCATCATTTTGGGGTTGTTTGGAAGTTCAACCCTTTTAGCAAGAAGTATTGAAAGATAAATCTAGTTCTCAGCCCTTAATTCAGCACTTACAGATGAGGCATTCTTATTTGAGAACATGTCTCCTGGTTTTTCTCGTTCCTAAAAAATATCTCTGGCCTTCCTTAACAACATACTAACTCTAATAAAATGAAAGACACGATTGCCCTCTAATCAGTTCTAAAATGAGTGGATATATTATCCTTTGTTACAGATAGAATTTGTTAAAAAGAATTCAGTATGGAGCCTAAAAAAGATAATATCTACCATTCAATTTGAAATTCCTTTTGGAGAATACTAAAAGTGATAGATATGCTATTTCACTGTGACTAGTCAGCCATTATTACTAGGAAGAGTATGATTTCTAAATATGCTGAACGTCAGATGATATGTGCCAGAGAAGAAAGGTACCTTTGTTCACTTGTAATGAATAATCTCTTGTCCATTCCCTACAACAATTAAGATTTTCTTTGGCACTCCTGGAGGATGGGAAATTGGACTTGAAACATTCTCTATTATGATACTCCTAGAATTAATTTGATGGCGGTACTTAAGATTGATTGGAGCCATGAAGACCAGTGGAGAGACTGGCTCACCAATGTTCAAATTAAAGAAATAATGTAATGGTAGGAAGAACGTAAATGAAATTCAATTTTAGAGATTTTATAAGGGAAGTATGGTTAGGTCATTGAGGTTGAATTTGCAAACTTTAGTAACATACATTCAGCTTCCAATTTGGGAGCTCAAGTCTATTCCAAGTTCTGAGTATGCTATGGACTGAACTGTGTCCACCCAAAACTCTAACTGACCCTGTGTAGACTCTTTGGAGATAGGAGATAATCACAGTTAAATACCATAAATACCATAAAGGTAGGGTCCTAATCTAATAGGATTGGTACTTTTATAAGAAGAAGAAGGCAGAGAGATCTCTGTCTCCAGGTACATGCATTTAAGGCCATAAGAAGACAGTAATAAGGCAGCAGTCAATAAGCTGGGAAGAGAGCTCTCATGAGAAATCAAATCAACCAGCACTTTAATCTTGCACTTTTCAACCACCAGAACCATAAGAAAATAAG
Organism: Spilogale gracilis; assembly: GCA_004023965.1. Lineage (NCBI taxonomy): Eukaryota > Metazoa > Chordata > Mammalia > Carnivora > Mephitidae > Spilogale > Spilogale gracilis. The sequence goes on along the minus strand of PITA01000401.1, from coordinate 162,310 downwards.
TATCTGTTGTTTAAGTCATTCAGTCTGTGGTATTTTTATTATAGCAGCTAGAGCACACTAATACAGAGTAGAAATCATAATTTTTTTACTGAAACCTTGCCACTATCACTTTCACACTAAGGCTGAGTTCTTTCAAAATTGACTTATTTTTGCCTTCACGAAAAGGCATTTGTTGCTACAGTACTGCTTAACTTCAACAGACATAATTTAAAGTGATTTCATTAAATGGGTGATGGGTATTTAGGAGGGAACCTGATGTGATAAGCACTGGGAGTTGTATGCAAGTGCTGAAATACTAAGTTCTACTCCTAAAACCAATATTACACTTTATGCTAGTTAGCTGGAATTTCATTAGAACCTGAAATGAAAAACAAATAAAAAATAAAGTGACTTCAGACTTTTTTTTTTTAAGATTTTTTATTTATTTGACAGAGAGAAACACAGCTAGAGAGGGAACACAAGCAGGGGGAGTGAGAAAGAGAGAGAAGCAGGCCTCCCGCCGAGCAGGGAGCCCGATGTGGGACTCGATGTGGGACTCGATCCCGGGTCTCCAGGATCATGACCTGAGCCGAAGGCAGTCGCTTAACCAACTGAGCCACCCAGGCACCCCGACTTCAGACTTTTCTAATGGGGTTCCAAGGAAGGTCTCTAAAACACTCAAATTGTGTGTAAACTGTTCTGTGTACATATAGTTTCCTGGGGAGATAGTCTGTGTTTTTCACATACTAACAAAGGAGTATAGCCCAAAAGTTGAATTCAAGGTGGCATAGACACTGTGTGGAGTTACCCAGAAAGCTCTCTGAAGTCATATGTGAGGCATTTGCATTCAGAAATAAGTGTTTCAGTGAAAATGTCATCTAAATTGAATGTTTTAAATGGTAACTTGATGGTAACAAAGCCTGATGGAAAGGCCTTTCCTATGGTTGCTTTTGTTCATGAAGTTACTACCTAGTTTCCTTTCTTTTACTTTTCTTTCTTTCTTTTCTCTTTCTTTCTTTCCTTTTTTTTTTTGGAAGATTTTGTTTATTTATTTGACAGAGAGAAACACAGCAAGAGAGGGAACAAAAGCAGGGGGAGTGAGAGAGGGAGAAGCAAGCTTCTTGCCAAGCAGGGAGCCCAATGTGGGGCTTGACCCTGGGACTACAGGATCATGACCTGAGCTGAAAGCAGATGCTTAACTGAGCCACCCAGGTGCCCCCTAGTTTCCTTTTCTAATATTCTTCTCAATAATATTTACCATTCTTGGGGCGCCTGGGTGGCTCATTGGTTAAGCGACTGCCTTCGGCTCAGGTCATGATCCCCGAGATCCCGGAGACCCGCGATCAAGTCCCACATCGGGCTCCCTGCTCAGCAGGAAGCCTGCTTCTCCCTCTCTCACTTTCCCTGCTTGTGTTCCCTCTCTGGCTGTGTTTCGCTCTGTCAAATAAATAAAATCTTTAAAAAAAAATATTTACCATTCTCTAATAAGGGATAAACTTTGTTTATGCATTTTCTTCATATTTTTCATTACTCGAAGATATTTAAGCAGCATGAGGACAGAGTTTTTAATTCAATGTGTCCACTGCCATTTCCATGCTGCCTAGCAGGTATTTTGCACATATTCTGCAAGAAGTGTCTTAGTAAATGAACAAAGGAATGTCACTATTTGAATGTGGTTGTGTGTATTACTTGTAACCGTATTGGTCAGTGTCTTAACTAATTCTAACACATTCCCTTTTATTTCTAAAAACATATTTTCTGTGTTGACTTCCTTGAATATTATTATTCTTAAAGTCCACTTCGGACAATTTATATGTAGTTAATAATGAGTAGATTTTAGCAGAGGCGATTGACTTGTAATAGAAAGTAAAATCAAAACTAGAATTCATTATTTTAAATTTTAAAAAAGTTTAGTTCTATTTGTCTTAAACAGAGTTGAAGTCATGTGCCTTTCTTATATTTCATTCTTCCATTTCACCACACAAAAATGAGGATATGTGATGCTAAAAGAGAACATTTATTGACTTCACATCTCAGGAAGAAATAAAAGCCAATGTAACTTGGTTATTTGTAATAAGAGATGCTACACATGGGGAAGTTAAATCAAAAGTTTGGATGATATCCAAAATATATCTCTTCAATTTTATGAAATTTTCCTTGGTTTCTGCATTTGAATACCAGTATTCCTGCTATTAAATAAGTTCAAAACAATTGAATCAAGATATCGTATTTTCTTAGGCAGTTTGGGCTGCTGAAACTAAGTCCCCCATATTAGGTGGCTTATAAACAGCAGAACTTTATTTCTCATAGTTATGGAGGCTGGAAGTCCAAGATTTAGAGTGCCAGGATGTTGAGTTCTGGTGAGAGGCCTCTTTCAGGATTCAAACTGCTGACTTCTTGGAATATCCTCACATGGTAGAGAAGAGAGAGAGAGGAAACAAGCTCTCTTGTGACTTTTCTAAGAACACTAATCCCATTCATGGGGGGGGGGACTCTCCCTTAGTGACCTCATCTAATCCTAATTAACCTCTCAAAGACCCCACCCCCTATCACCATCACTTTAGGGGGATAGGGTTTCAACATATGCATTTTGGAGAAATGTAAGTATTCAGTTCACAGCATATATTTTATAATTCTAACTACCTGGGTTTCCCCTACAACATAAAATAGATTTCATTCTCTTTACTCACTTTATGGAAGAGTACTGTTCTTTTTTGTTCCTTAAGGTGTTTTTAGATTCAGGGGAAAAAAAATCCAACTGTTAACATCTGGCAGATGTTTAAGCAGATTTTATAGGAATGTTAAAGTGAATTAAAGGCAAAATTTTGTAGATTATAATCCAGATAATATTCTTATTCTCAGCAAGGAAAACAATGGCTTTACTTTAAGTTTTGACATCTTTTTGCCTATGGTTTGAATGAGAAAACTCATTCAAAAAAAGGAAATATTATGACAGCTGCAAAGCATATAGCCAGAGAAAAATAACCTAAAACATAAAACAGAAGAAAATGTGAAGGTACATGGGTGGTTTACATTTACGTGTAAAGGAACAGATGAACAGTAACTGTGATAAGCTTATTTAATCAAGAACATAAAAGATAGAAACACACTGTATCTCAAAACAAATTCATGTACTTTGTAGTAGAGTAATCTTCGAATGGTGTGATCTTTGACCATCAAAGTTTGCTGATGAATACCTCTAGGGAAGAAAGGGGAGAAAGCTAACTATAGGATTTAAACGGTACCTTCTGTCAGCTGAACAAATGAGCTCAGGATAACAGGAAAGCATAGAAAACACAGTCTTTATTTTTAGGAGACTATCTTCAGAGGAGTGTGGGTAGGATGGGAATAAACAGTATTCGAATTGTTAACCAAATCCTTCAGATTTTGACAAAGCTGCATATATAGTTGTCTTGACTTTTTAGCTATAAAAAAATAATGTGACAGAATAATTTTATCATATGGTAGGCTGGTGCATAAATATAAATACAGGTCAAACTCTGTACGCTGTGATCAATTACAAATGGCCACAACTCTTGCAGTTCGGCTTCCTGAATCTGGACTGACCTTCTGCCCTGCTTTATCAATTGCAGCAAAAGCAGTATCATGCAAGTTCCAAACTGGGCCTCAAGAGATTTTGCACAGTTGCCCTCTCGCATGGAATTCTACGTGAAGTTGGTCTTCTGGTGGAGGAGACACATGTGGAACACAGACAAGCTGTTCCAATGAGCCACCATAGACCAATCAGTCCCTATTCAGCCTGGTGGTTGATCACCAACATATGAACTAGACCAGCTGAGATCGCCTCAGATTAGAAAAACCATCCAGCTAAGCCCAGTTCAAATTGCAGAACTACACAATTGTGAACTAAGTTTTAGAATAGTTGGTATCATAGCAAAAACTAACTGATGACATAAAGTAGGTAGAGGTGCTTAAAACAGAAGGTAAAACAAAATTTTAAGCCAGTTTAATTAGATAAATAGAATATCTTTCTCAGAATAAAGAGGCATAGTTTACTTTGAAATGATAAACCAAAAAGATAAAAAGAAAAGAGGATAACTACATAAGGCTAGAATGCATCAGGTATGGTTAGGTCTGAATGTAGTGCTACTCCTCCTTGCTCTTTATTATAATCATCTCTGAGTTCCTTTTTAGAGAAGCAGCAACAATCTTGCTTCAGTCATCATCAGAATTAATGTGTGAATGTTTCCGAAGTCAACATTTTAAAAGTTGAAATGCTGGAATTCAGCTAATAAAAATTCTCTTCTTCTTCCTCTACTACTCTAATATCTCTGTAACGTTTCTGTTCCTCACTCTATGGAACAAATTGAATTGAGAAACCAAGACAAAACTACACCTAGCTTTCATTTTGGCTTTTCTTCATTGATGAATAGAGGGTTATGAAGTCAGAAATATAAGCCCATTTCCTTCTAAGATTTCATTAAAGATAAGATATTAGAGAGATTGAAGGCTATTTTGCTGGCTTACCACATCATCTACTTCCAACCATCAGAAATGAAAGGTAATAAAATAATGCAAAAGAACTCAGACCTTATCAACCACAGAGTCATTTAGAATTTTTGTGATTGTTCTTTGAGTCTAAATGATTATTGCTAAACTTGGTCAAACTGGGAAGATTAAAAGATTCATTGAGGTTATGTAAGTACAAAACCATCAATACTCAAGCAAGTAAACTGTGTAAGCAGGTTAAGTTGAGAGGGGAAAGACTAGTAGCTCAGAATTCAGAAATGATAAGAACCATACAGCGTTTTCTTCATATTTTGGGATCTGTTAAAAGTTAAAAAAATGAGATTACTTGTGGGCAGAGGAAGACATTCCATCTGTCATTTGAATGTGAGGAGAAGTCACTTGAAATGCAAAGAGCATTCTTTTCTACACAGTGACTAAAGTCAGGACTGAACTATTAAATTCCTCCAGTCATACTAGTAGTCCTTATGTCTAGTTGAAACTGAGGGAGAAAATAGACACTTCCTGTGTCGCTCCCCACTGACGCCCCACAAAAATAAAAGGTAGCAGAACAAAAAATGGGTTGTAAACTCTTAAGAATGAAGAGAAAAAGTATGCGGTTAGCAAAATCAAGAGACTTCCAAAGAGGTTTCTAGATGAATACTAGAAGTGAATGAAAGTAGAATTCTAGAAGTGAAAAGAAGTGAATGAAAGCAGAATTTTAGAAGTGAAAAGTAGTATACTAGAAGGGAATGAAAGAGGCTGAGTAAAATAAGCAGAAAAAGGCACAGCTTTGGCCATGCTGCAGAGAGATGCCGGGGGTACAAAGTCAGTGAGAGCCAATCTATAGATGATCTACCAGAGACTGGCAGAATACAGACATAAATGTCACAACTGTCGACATTCCCCAACTCTGTGACATTGTGGAGGCCTCAAAGAAGGTTTCCTGAGATCCTCAGCTCCTGCCATTCGTGCTCCTATGGAATTTCCTCCCCTTTGGGGTGGGCCAAACTAACAGCAGCCAGGATGAAATGTCACTTTCAAGGTTAAAATATAAAATGTCTGTGGCTTCCATCCAGATGAGCTCTCTCCCATTCTTGCTTGCTCTCTTCTTCTCTCTGATCACCTGCCCTGGGGCAAGTGAGCAGCTAACATTCATGAGAAAACACAGCCAGTGCACAGCCACAAGGTAAACTATTAAGTGAACTTAAAAGCAGATTCCTACTCTCCTCCAGTCAAAGGTTCAAGCGAGAGGGCAGTCTTGGTCAACAGATGGACTCCAGCTTTATGAAAGACCTTGAGCCAAAGGTGCCCAGACAAGCTTCACACAGATTCACTAAGCTACAGAAACTGTGAGAGAAAAAAAAATGCTTATTATTTTATGTTGCTAACTATGTGGATAAATTATTACACAGGAATAGATTTTTCATCTATTTATTTATTTAGGGCTATGGGGCAGAGAGAGAGAGAATTTTAAGCAGGCTCCATGCCTAGTGCAGAGCCTCATGTAGGGCTCCATCTCACTACCCTGAGATGATGACTTGAGCCAAAATTAAGAGTCAGATGCTTAACCGACTGAGCCACTCAGGCGCCCCTATACAGGAATAGATTATTAATATAACCACCTAAAATTTAGAACAAAGTGGCTTTTTTAGCCCAAAGCAAAAGCAAACTAACAAATGAAAATCCAGACCCTTCTCTGGGAAGCCAAAGGAATGGTCTAGGGAAATGTCAAGGTCTAACCGTGGATGTTCTTCATTCTGGCGTGAGGATCAGTGTCCTCCATCTCCAAGGAAAAGTCTGCCACCTACACACTCTGCCCAATCAACCTGAGTAGGGTCTCCAGTCATATTCCAGAACAGCCAGTGCAGGCTGGTGCTCAAGAATAGAAAGCCCGGGCAGGAGATCTCGGGGTGGTGGTGGGGGGGGAGGGTTTGACAGAAGTGAAAGTATGATTGATTGATTTTTAAAGATTTTATTTATTTGTCAGAAAAAGAGAGGAAGAGCACAGGCAGGGGGAGAAGCAGACAGAGGGAGAAGCAGGCTCCCCGCTGAGGAAAGAACCCCATGTGGGACTCAATCCTAGGACTCTGACATCATGACCTGAGCTGAAGGCAGATGCTTAACCGACTGAACCACCTAGGTATCCCTGAAAGTATGATTTAAAGTGGGAATTTAGGGGGGTGATACAATAAAGGCATTGAAAGCCATGCAAGAAAAGAGAAAAAAGAAAATATTGAGGAACTTCTAGAAAAATGAAACTCTGGAAGTTTCCAAACACACACACAAAAATAAAGTGCCCTAGTTTATGGCAACTGATAAAATGGAAGGGAATCCATTTGCCCTTGATTCTGGGAAAATACCCCCTCGAGCAGTCCAGGTAACATGATATTGGACTTATAAAAAAAGAAATGTAATCTTAATGCAGAGCTAAGACTGCATCTAACCTATTTATGTAGTAATGGTAACGTAAATGTTTTTTATTGTTTTCCACTTCAGACTCTTCATAGATAAAATATGGGACGTTTGGTTGTGGTTGCCAAACAGAATGTTAACATTAACCTCCCCGGAAATACTATGAGATGGTGAGATGTGGAAAAGTCAAGAGAAAAGAGAGCAATACAATGCCTTCATCTTAAGTAATGTGGATATGCAAAGGATATTGCCATAACAGAATGAGATATGGTGATGTGCATATATTACTTAAAGTGAAAAAAAAAAAAAAACTAACCTCTATATATAATTCAGAGGAAAAGAAGAAAAGAAAAAGGAAGGGATTAAGCCAGGAATTAATCCTCAGTTTTCATACTGGAAATTGTATAAATATTATATAAAAGGGATAAATAAACATCTGGAAGTTTCTTATTTAGAGATGTGAAACCAATTACTAAAAAAATTATGAAAAGATATAATCTCTGGGGGATAAGACTGGAAGTGGAGAGGGGATAGATGGAGGACTGTTGCACTTGATATATATACTATCTTCTAAATCACACTTAATTGTTTTCATGTGCTTGTATTACCTTAATGAAAATAATTTACCAATTATCCCCATTTGTTTTGCATACATACAAAAAAAGCATAAAAGTGAATTTTGCCAGCATCCTGCTATTAGCTTCCAAAATAGTGTAAAAGAGCGGGTTATAATTAATGTTATTATTGGCAATTTCAGGTACCGCCCATTTAAATATATTGTAGTTTCAAGTAACCCACACAGCAGGAATAAATTCCTTTGACATTTCCTAGGCTTTGTGTAGATTTCTCTGTCATCAGGAATTTACTTCACTCCCCAAACTTCATTTAGATCTTTGTGTCCAATTAATGTTATGCCAGCAGGTCCTAATCTCTTCTTTTACTTATCTAGTTCTTTGTACTAGGTTCTCATTTTAAATTGCCTATGAAAATATCACAGTTTTTACAAGCTTAAACTTGGCAATGACTACCTTTTCAAACACTGAACTGTCTGACCTATGATTTTCTGACTCTATGAAGTTGCAAAAGTGATATGCATTCAGTAGAAACTGAACTTTGAATTGTGGTCTTTTCCTGGGACAGTGATATGTGGTAGGATACTCTCTTGCGATGCTGGGCAGTAGCAAAGAGCCACAACACCCAGTCAGCCATGCGATCACGAGGGTCAACACCCCATACATTCTCTACCCATAAACCATTCTGCTTTACACTTTAAGCATAGTATTCAATAGACTACATGCCAAATCAATATTTTATTATAAAATAGGCTTTGTGCTAGATGATTCTGACCAATTCTAGGCTAGGTGTTCTGAGCACATTAAGGTAGGCTAGACTAAGCTTTCATGTTTGGTGTGTTAGGTGTATATTTTTTAATTTAAAGATTTTATTTATTTATTAGAGAGAGCGAGAGAGCATGAGAGGGAAGAGGGTTGGAGTGAGAAGCAGACTTCCCCCCCTGAGCAGGCAGCCTGATATGGGACTCGATCTTAGGACTGCGGGGATCATTACCTGAGCCGAAGGCAGTCACTCAACCAACTGAGCTACCCAAGCACCTGGGTTAGGTATATTAAACGCTTTTTTGATCAAGGATACTTTCAACATAGGGGCGCATGGGTGGCTCAGTTGTTAAGCATCTGCCGTCAGCTCAGGATATGATCCCAGAGTCCCCCAGATGGAGTTCTGGGATCAATCAGGCTCCTTGCTGATCAGGCTCCCTGCTTGGCGGGAGGCCTGCTTCTCCCTCTCTCACTCCCCCTGCTTGTGTTCCCTCTCTAGCTGTGTTTCTCTCTGTCAAATAAATACATAAAATCTTAAAAAAAAATGATATTTTCAACTTGTCAGGACATCCTGACAAACCTATCATAGGTTTAGGAAGATCTTATACAGTTTCCCCAGCTCTGTCTGGTTTCCAGCAATAGTTAACATCTAAGTATCTAGCCTATGACAAACTTTCCTTCAAGTATTTTCAAGGGTCTCTGGTGTAAACTGGATCTTCAATGGGTCTCATCTTATCAGACTTCCTTACTGTTCTCCAAATACTTTCACTGTTTCTTACTGATCAAAGTTGGCTAAAAATATCAAAAGTCAGACAAACTACTTAGAAATGCGAATTCCTGGCTCCAACTCTTTGCACGATTGTGAGATGTGAGCAATATGACCGACCCGCTCACCACAGGCAACAGTGGGAGAGGTCAGCCTCTTTTGGAAGAAGCTGGATGTTGATCCAGACATGGAAAAAGCTGCAGCTTTCCTTGTCACCTGCGAGGCCTGGCGAGCCAGCAGCTGTTGGCTTGCAAGACTCGACGTGTCGGATGAACCAAACGGTAGGCCCTGCTTTCTGTACCACTCATCAGGGAATTATGCATGCTTTTCTCCCTTCTCAAATGTTTTCTCTAGGTGAATAATTAATAATTGTATTTAAAGAGCAGGGATTCAGAACTGCTAGCAAAACAAAATGTTTTTGGGGGCAGAACAAACTTTGTGGATACTTTATCTAACCATTTCCATTTATTACTCCCCTTCCCAAAATAAAAATAAATTTTTTTTTTTTATTAAAGATTTTTTATTTATTTGACAGAGAGAAACACAGCCAGAGAGGGAACACAAGCAGGGGGAGTGAGAGAAGGAGAAGCAGGCCTCCCGCCGAGCTGGGAGCCGGATGTGGGACTCGATCCCCGGTCTCCGGGATCATGACCCGAGCTGAAGGCAGTGGCTTAACCAACTGAGCCACCCAGGCGCCCCCAAAATAAAAATAAATTTGAAAAGCCCCCCTCCCCTCCAATAGGGAGAGTGCTTTGCTGGGGAGAAATTAAAAACAATAATAAATCTTACTAAAAGTGAGCCAGCTTTTTGTCATTACAATGTGTCAGCAATTCTAAATTACGTGAGTAACAAATACACCCCCAAATAGGGATCATTAGCACTGTTCCTACCTAGGTAAAACATTATAATCTAAATATGATACTCCACTAATATCTGGAAGCTGGTTTTTCTTTTATTTTTTACATTTTTTAAAAGATTTTATTTATTTATTTAACAGAGAGAGATCACAAGCACACAGAGAAGCAGGCAGAGAGAGGAGGAAGCAGGCTCCCTGCTGAGTAAAGAGCCCGATGCATGCCTCGATCCCAGGACCCTGAGATCCTGACCTGAGCCGAAGACAGAGGCTTAACCCACTGAGCCACCCAGGCACCCTGGTTTTTCTTTTAAATAAATATTTTATTTACTTATTTGACAGAGAGAGAGAGAGAGATCACAAGTAGGCAGAGAGGCAAGAAGTAGGCAGAGAGGCAGGCAGAGAGAGAGAAGGAAGCAGGCTCCCTGCCAAGCAGAGAGCCCAATGCGGGTTTCAATCCTAGGACTCAGATCGTGACCTGAGCTGAAGGCAGAGGCTTAACCCACTGAGCCACCCACGTGCCCTGGAAGCTGGTTTTACACCTGAGCTCTCTCCCATTCTTGCTTGCTCTCTTCTGTAACCTGATAGACACAACTGTACTGCTTTGCCCTCCTCCTTTCCACCTGAGGAACAACTGCTGGAACTTCCTTTAGTGACTGATGTGAATGTCAATTGTACAAACAGAAATGAGAATTGTGACCCTATAAATCACACCCATGTCTTTCTCTTAAATAAATATGTATAAATTTTTGAAAAACCGAACAACCATCATTTTAATACCATTTCTTTACTCTGCACAAGAAGGAAACTATTTCATTTATTCCCTTCTTATGTGCACCATCTTTATTCTGTACAAATACTGATCAATTTAGGTAAACTCAAGACTAGGCAACACATAATATTTGTCTCAGCACTGGACTATGCACTCTGTTGTGATCATTAATTTCTTTACCCAAAAACTGTTTACCGAGTATCCACTTGGTACCAAGCACCAAGTGATGTGCTAAGTATCACAGATTAATAAAGCACAGATCCTGAGTTGAAGATATTTGTCCCAAAGATAGCTTAAGTAAAGGCTGTAGGCTGTGATAGATAGATTACCTATCTATCTATTTATTCGAATGTCTAATAATTGCTATGAGAACAGGAAATGCATTCTGCTTAGGGTTGTTTGGAACAGCTTCAAGTGAAATGCAAGGTCTACAATCGTGTTCCATCTAAATGAGCAAAGCTCTAGAACTTTACGAATGTAGATCACAGGTATAGTCAGAATACAAAAAAAAAAAAGGAGAAAAATAGGAATATCTCTGTTGGGGGGGGCACACACAATAGACAAAAAAGTGGCAACTTGGATTTTGTGTTTAGGGAAGTTGAATTTTGTGTTGGTTTATAGTTATCATAGCAATGACAAATCTTATACTAGGTGCTTTATACATGTTTTTTTTTTTTTTCTTCTTATTCTCTGAATAAAGTTCCCAAACAACATGGAATGGAAAGCCCCACTGAAAAGAGTATATAAAACAAAGAGGCAATTAAATAAAACAGGGACAACTTTAGTCACAAATGTGATTAAACCTGTACTGAAAGCACAAGGAAAATTCTTACTTTGGACAGTAGAAAGCCACCAGTTCATAACAGAACAAGTAGGTCATTTGGCTACTCTGTGATGGTTTATTTTTCCCTTATGGTATGGTGGGTTGCCATGTTCACTTTGTCTAGAATTATTACTAATGGCCATTAATGCTATGCTTGGAAAAGTTGCATTCAGGAATGTCACCACAAAATTTGAAAGAATCTTGATGAACCTTTTCTGTTTCTGAAATATGGGCATTAGAACCAGAGAACTTCCCTTTAATGAAATACAGGTTTGTTCTGTTTTCTTCTAAGAGAAATTGATACTCATTTTGGATCCATGAACACAAGTACTTGCACTATTCTGTAGCTGTGCATACAGGCTTCTGACAGGTATTCAGGGGTAGCTGCTGGAGAAATAAACTCAGAGGTGTAGAAACATGAAAATAAGTTTCCCTCAAGTGTTCCACTTACTGCTGAATTTTAAAAGCTAGGCTCTATTTAGTGGAGACCTCCTAAGAACTAGTATGATGTGGATAGTAGATAGTCTCATGTGGTTAGAACCCCAGGACTACAGACTTGATAGCAGCATGTATTTGTTACTTAGATAGCTTTAACCCATTTCTCTTTGTTGAAATTCAGGCCCTCATATGTGAACATGTAGTGCCTAAAAGAGGGTCTAACACATGGAAGGAAGAAAGGAAAAAACAGGTGGGTGGAGAGAAGAAGAGTGGTGGCACACTGGGGACAAGGGTCCTAAGCCAGATGCTACACCAAAACCTGGCTTATCCAAGTGTAGTTGATACTCCCAAGAATCTGCCATCAAGATAAACATGACACTGTAAGAGACAGTACTGGACTGTTACCATTCCAACATTGTAATGGACAGTAACGGACAGCTCCTCAACTCAGTATTCAGTCCATAAAAAGATGGAAGAGGATTCAGCTTCCCTGTTGCCTGTTAGCGGGAGTCTCTAGATCCCACAGTGACTGGAAAAATCCTGAAATAGGACAAAAGGGGTTGGGCCACCATCTACCCTATCGAATCTACAGACTGGATAATAAGATCTATTTTAGAAGGTTTCCAGAGATTGTGAGCAATTCCAGAGCCTTAGGTAGTGTCTAGCACACTGCCAACACTTAGGACATGTGAAATGATTCAATGTGCTTCTTATTAAAAAGGGATGAAAATATCTTCCCTCCTTTAAATTTGCTTCTGAGTTTCAATTATGTTGGTGCTCCTGCTAATAATAGTTTATGCATCTGTGATGTACAAAAGCTTTGCCATTGTTGAATTAGGGCATATTCATATTTTGTGTATGGATTCACTGACAATCTAAATGTCTGAGAAATGGTTCTGGCTATAAAACCCTAAGTCACTATGTACCTCACCTTCATCCTTAAGAATCTATTACCTTGAAAATTGCATTTTATATGTGAGGCATACAAATGGTATTTTCTAATTTGTAATCTTAAGTAAAAGCATTGTGGATTTATAGGGAACATATACCATGGTCAAAATATATATATATACACATAACCATACACTGCTATGTTTTATTTTGTTTAATTACCATTTAGAATGCTTATTGGAGAAACCATTGGTTGATATAGGTGTTATCTGTCTGCCAGAGATCTTCTATAAAGAGAATAATGATATGACAATACAGTGAAATCTGTTTAGTGAATGCTGGATCTAGGCAGAGGAATTAATTAAATCTTCCCTTGAGGTTGCAGCCTAATGTTGTTAATATATCTTTTACTGTTAAGTAAATTTTCAGTGATGCCAACAGATAAGAAAACCTAATATTGGTTCTAGGAATTATCATAGAGTTTTAAATTTAATCTTGACATTGGTTTATTGAACAAAGTTTACTGTGATATATATATACACACACATATATGTATATATATTTAAGATTTTATTTATTTATTTGACAGAGAGAAACACAGCTAGAGAGGGAACACAAGTAGGGGGAATGAGAGAGGGAGAAGTGGGCTTCCGGCTAAGCAGGGAGCCTGATGCGGGTCTTGATCCTGGGACTCCAGGATCATGACCTGAGCAGAAGGCAGATGCTTAATGACTGAGCCACCCAGGCTCAGTTTTATATTTATCATGAAAGAAAAAAACAATCACCATTAACACAGATACATATACATACAAACACACACACAATTATCCTTTGGTTTTTATTTTAATGCTTCAATGATTTGCTTTCTCCTTCCCCTCAAGGAAAATTATTGCTACATATAAAAGAGGAATAAATCAACAGGTATAATACAAATACCTGTGTATTTGAAAACCAGAAGTTCACATACTGTAAATAATAGCACAAATTATTTACAATACTGATCAAAACTAAAACAAGAAAATAAGGTTATATTCTTGCTATTTTGACATTAACTGTTTAATAAAAATATATTCCTTTGTCCTACAACTGAGACTAGAAATATTAGAAAAGGTGACAACCTCACCAGTGCTTTCTGAGAAAATACTGAAATTACTGCCACATCTGAAGTTTTAGATACAAAGTCTCATCATCCTATTTCTCCAATGCTAATAAAGATGATATCAAAAGAGATTATATCAAAAATCCCAAACCTAGTTTAGTCTAACTCACAGCAGGAAGTGCTTGATGTTTTTCATATCCAAGTTGAAAAAGGAGTATATCATGAATTTTTAAGCTCCTTAATCAAAATATCTTATCAAGGACAGCTACAGAAATCATATTTGCAAGATTCAGTACCATACTCAGAATTAGCTCCTGTTTGAGAATAGCTGGGAAACAGGTACAGGAAATTTCTGGGCTGTTTCAATCAACAATAATTTGCAGTCACTGTTGTTGTTGCAGGTGGTGGTGGTGATGGCGGTGGTATAAAATAGTGCACGGTATAGAGATTAGAGGATAGTTTTTCACAGCACAGTGTCCAGCTTTCAGGGCCCTCTCTCACTAACTGCCAATGACAGCTCTCTCCTGAAAATTACCTGCCCTTCCCCATCCCACACACAAGTTCTAAGGGAATGGTGCTGCCTCCCTGTGGAGAACACCTCACTGAAGAGAGAATTTTGCTCCATACAAGCCACACAATAGATGGTTTCATTTAGAAACACCAATTAAGAGCTTTTCTTTTTTCTTTTTTCTTTTCTTTCCTTCCTTCTCTCTCTCTCTTTCTCTCTTTCTCTCTCTTTGTCAGAGTTATTTCTTCAAGGGCAGCGAAAATAGCCTTACCAGTAAGAAAATAGCTTTACAGCTTTAATGTATACTTTGCATCTGAGGGATGCTTTCCACACAAAATACCTTGTGTATAATGATTACATGTGTTAGACACTTCTTTTATTTCTTTATATTTTAGGATGAACCACATGAAATTTCCATTTCTTGATAATAAAAAAATTGCCAAGTAGCAGTAATTCTATATAGTGCATATAGTACATTGACTCATTTAATCCTCACAATAAGTTTGTGAAGCCATACTCTCCATTTTATAGGTGGGAAAGAGGTATTAAGAGGCTAAATAACTTGCCCAGGGTCACACAACCAGCATGTGGGGAAAGGAAGGCTGAGAGGTCAGCATTCTGTCTTCCAGAGTTGATGTCCTTGACCACTGTGCAACACTGCCCCCTAACAGCCAACGCTGGTGTTGCCTCTTCAGGCTCACTTCCCACTACGCAGAATCAAAGCAGGAGAAACTGCAGAGTATGAAGGAAGAGATAGCAAGGTGAAGAAAGGAAAGGGCTTTCCATGCTGAGTTGTAGGGGAGCTGACAATTCTAATTCCATCTTTAGCACTCTATCTTGTTCACATCTGCTCATTCGCTTCCCTGAGACCACATATTCCAGGACCCCTTGGAAATTAATTTGCACACCTTAACAAATGCCCACCAGGGGCAGAATGGAGGAAGACTTACTTTGACCCTCCATAAATTTGTTAAAGATAGTATGATCTCTCCCCTTCCGGACACACAGATGGTGCCAGAAGATCTAATTAGATGTTAGGTATCAATTAGTTGCATGCAAGTCCTTTGAGGTATAGGCAAGCCCTGTGATCTTACGTACAAGGCCCTTCTGCATGTCCTCACACTATTAAATTGGTAGACTAAGGTCCTGACTAGTGGAGAATAATTGCACAATGGGTTCATCCCCCAGTGGATCCCCCTGTTAGTAAATTATCCTGAATACAACTTGTGTAAACTGTATGGAGTGGCCTGCTTTGTTTTTCAGTCTCAAAGAGCCTACTCAGTTTGGGAGGTACTTTACTGTCTCTCCCCCACCTTCCAACAGGAGGACACAGAGGTGTGAAATGCAGGACCCCTAGAGGTCACTGTGAATAGTTAATCAAGAAAGCAAGGTGAGGGAAGGGTGAGGAGGAAGAGTGGAGATAAACCTTCTAGTAAGGCAGCGAGGACGATGGCTGTGAAGGATGGATCCCAGGGAACATCCGTAGGAAGCTGTCCTTTATCCTAAATACATAAACATATTAAAGAAAGTAATATCATGACTGTATTTCAATTTTTGAAAGAGCAAACTGACCCTTGTGTGGAGATCACATTGAATGAGTTAAGAACATGAGAAGAAAAGAAATAATAAGATTCTGCCCATATTTAAGGGCAGAGGGCCAGATCCCCTCAAAATACCCTGAGCAGAAGTGAGCTGCATAGTCCTGAGTAAGTTACGTAGTTTCTCAATTTTCTCACAAGTAGAATAACAATAATACCAAGTTGTACTTTCTGAGTTTTCATTTCTTTTTAATACACATGTACACGCTAGAATTTGATTATATCTCTTTTTAAAAAAGATTTTATTTTTTAAGCCCATAAAAATATTTTTTAGGATTATAGTACAAAAAGTAGTGTTTTTTTGGCATGATATAATTTGTATAAGGAACCAAAGCCATGCTCACAGTTGAAATAGTATATAATGCCACAACTAAGTCAGTAATAGAGATAATTGTCACTCTTTAATATTTTATTTATTTATTATGAGAGAGAGAGACAAAGAGAGCACAAGAGCTTAAGAAGGGGAAGGAGCAGAGGGGGAGGGAGATGGAGGGAAAAGAATCTCAAGCAGATTCTGAGCCAAGTGTGGAGAGCCCAACGCAGGCTAATCCCACCACCCATAGATACACAAGAGCTGAAACCAAGAGTCTGCAGGTGCCCCTGATTATACTTCTATATTTTGTGTCCACAGGACCACGCACAGCAAGTATACACAATTCCCTCCTGGTTCTGACCTTGAATGGTCCCACCCCCGCAGAACCTTTGGGCCAGAGCCCCTTCCTTTGGACCTGGCCAGGCCCTAGGTGGGGGATGCTGCCCCTTTGTGACTCTGAATGAGATGGTGGTAGAAAGGATTGGGGTTTGCTTTATAGGTGTCTTGAGCCGACCTCCTCCTGAGTCTGAGGTTCCTTGCCAGAAGTGTTTCTCTCCCCAGGACTCCTCTGCCAGCCCACAGAACTCCCAAGATCTGAGAGATAGGGCTCCCTCTTGGAACAGCGGTCTTGGCGGTGGTGCCTGTGGCCTGCTTCTACCATTCTCTGAGCTACCCTGATGCTCAGCCCATCCCAGCCTATCCTGTCCGTGCTCCTCCCTGAGCCTGAACTTACTGCCCCCATGTACCTGAAGCCACATTGCATTCCCTGGGTGCTCCATCTTTATTTGTTTGCCTTCCTGGGGGCCCTACGCTGTACCTACCTGGACCAGGCCTTGGCCCCAGCCTGAGGGCATCCCTCATTTAAAAAGAGAGAGAAAGACAGACAGACAGAGAGAGAGAGAGAGAGAGAGAGAGAAGATAAATAGATAAATCTTGGTGTTATTTTTGTTCTAGTTTCCTAAAATAGCACCTAGTTGCCACTAGCACTATCCACACAGGGTATGATCCTTCTGGATCTCAGGATAAGTCTAAATTTTAATATGCTACTGTTCTCTTATAATTAATGCCTTTACCACTATAATTTATGTGTGTCTATTCCCAAAGGATTGCCATTTAATGCCCACCCACCCCCAACACAAGCATCCCCTCTCTTCTGCCTTTTTCCTGCAAGTGCTCTTATCCTATGTACAATATTTGTACTAATGTTTATGTTCATCTTTAACATAATGTAAGCTTTGTGCAGAAAAGCCTAATTTTATTCAGTGTTCTCTTTCCAAGTCTGAAGAACATTGCCTGGTATACAGCAAGTGCTCAGCAAACGTGTTAAGTGAATGGATGGATGGATGGATGGATGGGTGGATGGATGGGTGGGTGGATGGATAGATGAATGGATGGATAGATGGGTGAATGGATGGGTGGGTGGATGGATAGATGGATATATTTGTTTAGAACTACCTAAGTCTGAAGATGTCTCAAAACCAAGGTTACAACTACCGATAGGACACCTTTTTATCTAGCAAAAGTTCTAGATCCTAAAGAAAATGCACTTTCTTAAAATGAATTCTTTAAAATGTATATATCCTGGCACTTTTGCTTACCAGCAATGAGGGGGGAAAACAGCCAAGTAGCAGTTGCTTACCTACATTTAAAATTACAATGAATTATATTTTTCTTACCCGACACCGTCAGTTTCAGGAAAATATGCCTTTGTATATATTTTTAAATCAACACCCAAGTGTTTTTCTTTTTAATATTCACTAAAATTTGCTGTAAAATGTATATTAATATATGTGAATTCAGCAGAATAACTATACTAGCAAAAATAAAATTAATTATTCATGTCATCAATATGTTTAAAATGCAGAGTGGTTATCAGGAACACACATAATTATAAGTAATGCTATTATTTTTTAATAATGAAACCATAGCTGAGGTTAATTAATATTTTTAATAAAAAATAAATTTTGTTTTTGAAGTTACAAAATGTATTTTATTAGTTTTAAATATTTTTCATGGAAATATGGGTACACTCTGCTTACATTTTTCAAACAAATAGCATTAATTTTTCATGAGCATCTCTAATGCTGCCAGGAAACAAGAGCAGTGTCCAATATATTCAAATACTCTTTTCTTGCTTGAACACTAATTTGGGTCTCTTTTCGGAACATTCCACAAGGATCAGATGCTATTCAGTAGGACACTGCATATGTGAAATACACATGTCTGACAACCTATCAATGCTTATAAATGTCCAACGTTCCTTTTCTTGAGTGGGTTTGCCATGTCCACTCTGAGAGGAGCCCAACTACAACCACAGAATTCCTCCAGTATGTTTCACTCATATTTACTGATTCTGTCCTACTCTAATTTCTTACTAGGAGTTACAAACTATAGTCCCTCCGGTCAAAAGCCAGAATCTCTCAAAACCTTATTCTCGCTCCTTTCTCAAGATTTTTGAAATAAGATAAAAAAAAGATGAAAAAGGCTATGAATTCTTAAAACCAGGTAAGAATACCAGAGGCAGTTACTGCTCTGAATGCAAAGGACAGGCCTCACTATTTATTATTCTTATGAGGTATGAATTTTTTTACAAAGATGGATTTTATATATGCTAAGAGGAAAATGTAATAGGCAGACCAAAATGGGATGCTTTGGAAACTCAAGAAGGGATAGTATTAATAATCACATTGGTATACCAGGGGCACACAAGAATGATACAAGTCAACTGAGATGCATGGCCTTCCTGTGTAAAAGTCAAGGGTGAAATCGATGCTTTGAAATAATCACCAGAAGACATAATTAGGAGCATCATCACTAGTATCAGTGAACTTTCAGAGCTGAATGCAACTCAAGAGATTCCTATTTAACCCACTTAGAGAAGTAGTAAAGCCAAAGTGTGCCCACGGTACCAATCGTGGTACCCATGGTTACCAGCCTATCCAACCTACACAAACAAGGTAAATGGTTGTATTGAAAGTGGAAATATGTCTCATGATCTACTATGTGCTTTCCATTCTCCTATATTCTCCCTAAGTTAAAGGCATTTCTAAGGATCCAGATGCTGCTCTACAGTGTGTACATAGCTTGTAAAACAGTCTTGAAAAAAAGAGCCAAAAGACTACAAAGTGTGATACAAATATTAGAACAAAATAAATATTACAATTTTGATCTTCAAAGGAATAGGAATAGCACAGCTTCACTTTCCTTTCTTTACAGAGTACAATCAAAGGGAGTGAATATTGCGCTTTGCAAGACTGGCTTACTTTTACTCATTTATGTAGAGCTACCTATATTATAAGACATTGCCAGATTATTCCGAAGAGGGAACACTTAGAAGCCAAAAATCTTGCATGATACTCCGGTCCCTCATCCCAAGAAGCTCTCAGCATTCTGAGAAATTTGACTAGCAATTATTTGCAAATATTCACTTTCTGAGAGTAGCTCTAGAAAAAGCTTCTCTCTCTCTTTAAGGTCTTAAACACTAGTGTGCATGTTAATTTTTCCTGGTTTGGAAAGCTTTTAATTTTTAAGATGAGCAGGTCTTATGGAAACATTTAGGTATTAAATATTCTAAGTAAAACAGATTTTATGAACCTTACATAAGGCACATAAAATGTATAATTTAAAAAACTACCATTAATATTGTTGTGCTCACATTTTTAAGAGCTATTTACTCTGAAGAGTTGGCAAATGTCCTCATTATTTTATGATATAAATTGTGTCTTTCTAAAGTAAACATCAGTCTGAAATTTGATCATCACTCAGAAGAAAAACTTTTTTTTTTAAAGCAAATTTACTTTTAAGTAGGAAAGTAAATAGGATCCTATGGGACCACACTTTGATAAATACTCTTTTATAAAAATTCTCTGACTCTATAAAAAATGAAAATACATTGCTCCTCTACCATTTGCCATGAATGCAGGATGGCTGAACAAACCTCATCTCATCTATTTGAAATGAATTCAATTTAATTTTGCTTGACCAAAAATCTGTTTCCATAGTTCTAAAACATGCAATCACCCCAAGGTACATTGCCATTGTAGCTTAAGTGGCTCAGTGTTATCACTGAGGAAAATATACTTTGATTGAGAAAACATTCCAGGATGGCTTTTGAAAACTAAAATGACCCTTCTTGGCACACAATTTAAAGGCAGTTGATAAAAGCAGGCAGATAGAACCACTACAGAGAGGGTTTAAAGGAAGATTCTCCATCCAATCTGCAAAAATGGGTCAAAGGTTATAGTCCTAGAATTAGTATCACAAATAACTCTTACAATTTTAAACTTCCAAGAGTTTGACAATTTCAACAAAAAATTTTAATTCCACATATATCAGTGATCTCTTCATAGTTGAAGGACAGTTTAAAATCAATTGCGAAGTAAAGAGAATTTGCAATAAATTACGCTGTTACTCAAAATAAATAATTTGCTTTCTTCCTTAGTAGTTTTTCCCCCATATATGCATAACTTATTTCCTGAAATTACATAGATATTATTATAAAAGATCATTTTAATACCGATTGGTCCAACCTGAAAACACTGTTACCACAATTGAATATTTGTAGCATATTAATCTAAATTACTTAATTGCTGTTATTGGTCTGTTAAAAATCTAAAGATATAAAATATCTATTTTTTAATGAACATAGTAATCTTTTATTTAAGTCAATACCTCCTCAAATGAACCAAATAATCACTAATTGATTAGATCATTTACTTCCATAAACCACAGCTGTCTTTAAACATATAATAGCTTACAACAAGAGACTCTTTTCATTGGAAATTAATGGGCAGTTAATGGTTTTCCTTTTATATTAATTAATACTATAAAATGTGTAACTTTTTATTTTTTCTCTTCTAGGTATTAGTCTGCAAATGCAATAGCTATTTGGATGTTTGTTTCTTCAAAAAACAGAATTTCTTTTGTTTTTTTTTAAGATTTTATTTATCTGACAGAGAAACACAGCGAGACAGGGAACACAAGCAGGGAGAATGAGAGAGGGAGAAGCAGGCTTCCCGCCACTGGGGCTCGATCCTGGGTCTCCGGGATCATGAACTGAGCCGAAGGCAGTCGCTTAACCAACTGAGCCACCCAGGTGCCCCCCGAAACAGAATTTCTTAATATATACCAGTTACTAATTTATAAAATACATTCTAGGAAGGGTTGGTAAGTCGTTCTTTACTTTAGGGTACATCTGGTTTACCTAGGAACTTAGGCCACTGTAATTTCATTAATAATGAAATAAAACAATCGCTTCTCAGCCTTTTGGCTAAGATCAAGTGTAAAAATGAAATAAGACTACTAAGAAAAAATGTAAAAATGAAATAAGACTACTAAGAAAAATCTCTGATTATTTCAAATTTTATTCCTAGGCACATTTCCAACTCTGATTGTCCCACTATGTCCTCTTATGAATTATTTTATGTAAAAGAAATCCTCTATCAATTGCTCTGTGTTTTGTTTTCCAATATCAAATCCACCTTAATAACTTGTTTATTGTTAAATAAACTATAAACCAAAGCCATAATAACAAATCATTAATGAAATATCAGTAAACACTATCAAATGGAGCTGATGGAGATGCATAAATCTGTCTAAAATTCTAAAGTCACAAGTCTTTATCCAAGGGACTGATTTTCATTATTAACAATCCTATTAACTGAAACAAAATAAAGAAAATGAACAGAAAAATTATAATATGAGCACACATTCCTATTAAAATGTTTATTTCATAAGGACAAGGGTTTTTGTTCATTGTTGCTAATGAATCCCCAGTGCTCAGTACAATGTATGGCACATGTAGAATGATCAATAAATATATATTGATGAACACCCAGTAAGACAGCTCATTTCACTTTGTGGCCAAATGCAAATCAAAAATAAAAGAGTGGAGAAAGAGAGAGCGAGGGAGGGGGAGAAAGAGAGAGACTGAAAGGGGAAGGAAGGAAGGAAAGAGTAGTGTATAAAGGCACATAAAATGCAGTGCTACACTTATGAATTTACAGATGATCTCTGTAAATTTTTCAACATCTCTCTTCTAAGATATTTTCTCTCTTTCTATTGTGTTCTTTCCACTCCTTCCTATTGAAAGTAAAAATCAGAATCTGTTTTTTTCTTTCTCTGGTAAACATGTGTTAGTAGATAGGTGCTGATATGAACAGAATTCACCTTCTACTCTCTTTCCAAATTTGACACTTAGGTCTGTCTCAAGCACTTGATATAAAAGAAATGTAAAAATAATTGTTGTCATTCTTGTTTCTTTGGAATGCAGCTTCCTATAAGTTAGGATCATGTATTTGGAAAAGCTTTTTATGGCAACTACTAGATACACTCATTCACTATTAAAAACAAAACAAAACAAAACAAAAGAAAACAATCAGTTTAGACCTAGGAGAACACACAATTCTGAAGGGCATCATAACAGAATATATACAAAGGCTATAAATGTCATTAGGGATCTACTAGTATTTAATAGTATGTCTACAGCATTCTAACAGAGCTCTCTGAGGCAGGTAGGGGTTTTTTTTTGTGGCTTTTTTTGTTTTGTTTTGTTTTTTCTTATTCTTCACTGATGTAATGCCAGTGCCTGACACACAGTAGGAAATCACTAAGTACACTTTGACTGCATTCATTACACTTCTAAGTTGTAAAAGTTTGGCATTTAAAAATTCCATTTTTCAAAAATTTTTGATGTAAGACATAAGCTCATTGAAGTGAATTCAAGGTGAGGTCAGTTAATCACATATAATACAAAAAACGTCTGATAAACCAGAGGTGCATTTTTCTCATAGACAGTGTGGGGGCCTAGGTATAGTGATTAGTTTGAATTAAAGTTACCAAGAAACAGCCAGTGCAAGAAAAACACCATGATGTCCCTTTGCCTTCAGAAAGCAGAAAATAAATCTTCCATATTAAAGGAATCCTCCTGTACCAGGAGGTAAAGAGATAGACATATCACCAGACACTGGAAATGTAGAGCCAAGAAGTCTCTGTAAATAAACATAGCTACATTTACTAATTTATTATCCTGGCTCAAACCCTATTTAGAACTCCTTACTAATTGAAGCTTCCAAACTTAAGACTTCTTTGCCATGTAAATTTCTTACAGATATATGTTTTTTCATCTAAAAAAGTATAAAAGCTGACTGCCTTAGTCATTTCTATGGGTCTCATTTTTATTATTGAGACTGTGTACATGTAATCAAACTTTGTTGGTTTTTTCCCCCCTCCTCTTAATCTCCCTCATGTCAATTTTATTCTTCGACCAGCCAGAAGAAACTTGAAGGGTAGAATACAAATTTTCCCCCTCAGAAATAGTAAAAAAGTAGCCCTATCATTCACCATAAAAATCACATGCTTATCAACCCAAAATTCTGAACACTTCAAAATACAATAGAAATTTGTATGCAGTTTCTCTTCATATTTGTTTTATTTTATTCCAATGATGTGCTGAGCCTGAACAAACAAGACCTTTCAAATACTTCACTAATTTACTTGTTTATTTAACTTAAAAAGTGAAAACCCTGCGTAATTAGCAAGCAGTCCCCTTAGCTTTGGCTAGACCAAGGTTATTAATCAAGACTACCAGCTAGCAGCTAACAAAACACAAGGCAGCAAATCTCAAATCAACAGTATATACACATTTCACATTCAGTGAGTACATTATGCTAAGCAAGACTCCAGGAAAACCACAGCACTTGAGATCAGAAACAATGCCATTTTAGAAAAGACAAAGATGCAGAAAAGCCCAATTTCATAACCACAGTTCCAAAACAAAGGGATGAAATCCACATACTCACCTGGCTAATGGGTTCTTTCGTAGGGGGCTTTCCTCTTCTGGCTGTGCTTGTAGCTAGGGTTGTGGTGGTCTCCATAATTGATGTGGACATCTCTGACTGCATGGCAGTGGCTGTCGACTCAGTTGTCATTGAGGAAGGCACTTCACCAACAAGTCTCACATTTCCCATTATGGCGATGTTGGCATCATTTTCGGCTGCCATATTCAGAACTTTCAAGCCATTGTAGTAAAGCCCAGAGAGCTGGCCCTGGAAGGGCTGGCCCTGCTCTTTCCCGCCAATTATTATGGTTGCTTGACTATTGAAGATTGTGAGCTGACGCCCTGTAAAAATAATATTACATACATGCAAAAATGTTGATTGTGAACTCTACATTCTACAAAGGATGATAAAACAGATCTTTCATGGGGTGGATAATGAGAGCAATAAACTATAAGAGAGGCATTTGACTCATAATTCATTGCTTATAAATGAGGTGTCCATGAAATGCATAATCACTGGCAAATACTTGTAAATTCTCAACTTATTGTAAATGTAGTGCTTTTGCTAAAAGACCAATCAAAGATATGTAGTATAAATCAATTTTAGTGGATTCCTTTTCCCTTTTACCTCAAGATCTTATAAAGTTGATCTCTTAAATCTAAATTGTTAAATTTAAAAAATGTGAGATATCTAAGATTTCAAGTATTTGTCATTCTTAAATTACCACTGGCAGAAACTAATCTAGAGCAGCTAACTCTAATTTTAAATTTATGATAAAAATTTCAAAGTTCATATAATGGCCACATGTATTTATATGCTATTCTTTAAAAACATTTATTTTTTGAAGGCATAATCCATTGCTATTTGAATTATTCTATTTTTCCGGCAATCACACTGAAAAGAAATGCATGGTTTACACTGAGCATGTCAGAGACAAAAAAAAATCCAAAAATATTTTTCTGATTGGCTTTCAGCAAGTCTATTAACACAAAACAAAATGAAAAAAAAAAAAAGCTTCAGATGTAAAAAGCGGCTTCAGGAATGATACACAAACCGATGGAGAAATTATGGCACATTTCCATCAAACAGCAATCCTCAGCAACAGTACCAACATCATCAAATTGAGTATCCAGTTTTAGCAGATTGCTCTCTGCTCATAAAAAGCATGCACACAACTTTAAGTTCAGTTTTAATTAGGGCTTGCTCTCAAATGCTCTTAGAAGGTTGCAAACGTTAAAGGGACTTCATTTTGACTGGCAATCCATATTGCCCACTATTTAAGATGCCTAGAGTTTAAACCAAGAGTTTTGTTTTGTTTTGTTTTGTTTTTTTTCAGGACCATCACAAAGATATCAGAACTACATATATTTTAGTTAATAATTTAGAGGCTGGAACATGTAATATAATCTATGAATGATTTATCATTTTGGGTTAATGCTTGCTGTGAGTACCTTCATAGATTGAGTTAGTGTATTATATTTAACAGTCCCTTTAACCTTAAGTTAACAGGGTAAGATTATTAAACAGCTGGTACGTCTAAAAATGTATAGAAATTATTATACAAGGTATGCAAATATTACTATCTACATTTTACTGTTTTAAATTTGTTTTTAATTTAGTTTTACGGAAAATTTATTTTTTATGTTTATTAGTGTTACAATGAAGTACTACTTGGTTATGTTCAAATTATTTTTTTATTTGAAGTTTTAATCAATGTTTTTTACCTTTGTCGAGTAGCCATTCATCAACTACTCGACCAAGTCGATATGGAATTCGCTGTCTAGCAATCGCCAGGCGCTCGTTATCATTGTTTCCTTTAAAGTTTAAAGAGACATTTCATTGGTTAAAATCTGTAAGGTCAAAGGTTAAAAGTTAATACTTAAAGCTTGAGCTATACAGTTGCCACATGATTTTTTGAAATTTGGAATTTTAAAAAGTTCTACCTAGAACATTTCATGTTTCAGACTTGTCATTCATTCATTTATTTTATTTTAGCAAACAAAATTATTCCTATGTTAATTGAAAATTAGAAATCTGCATTTGAGCTAGGTTATTAAACTTATGTTATAGACAGACCCGAACAACCAATTTAAACAGCATATAATCGCTTTACAAAAAAATGACCATTGATCTCAGGGTTTTGTCTTTTTGATGTTTCTTATTAACTAGTTAAACATGTTCAGGTGAAACAGGTTTAAGTTTTCAAAATACATTCAACCTCTTATTCCAGATTAGTAATTTATGAACACCAAACTTAACACCATCTTTGGCACACCGAAGCATCTAAAATCGGCCTACAATACTTTATGTCCTA
Organism: Spilogale gracilis; assembly: GCA_004023965.1. Classification (NCBI taxonomy): domain Eukaryota; kingdom Metazoa; phylum Chordata; class Mammalia; order Carnivora; family Mephitidae; genus Spilogale; species Spilogale gracilis. Next base: position 135,962 of record PITA01000401.1, on the reverse strand, counting down.
TTCAGAAAATAGAAATTCTTATTCATCTCATTTAAGGAAACCACAATGTCAGAACAGTTCTTGTATATTCCACACAAATTGCTTTATCAATCACTTGGACATCACAAGGGAATATATCTTGCATCACCCAAATATGTTATTATAGGAAAAGGCTTTGACAAAAGTGACTGTATTTGAGTGTCCTTCAGGTTCACTTAAAGCTTAATATGTTGAAGTGTATAACACTTGGAAAAAAACTTAATGTATGTTCTTTTGTTCTCAAATATCTGCTTTTATTAAACTATTCTAAATAAGACCTGACAGTGTAAGGAACAAACAGAAGCTACCAATAGTAGTTCCTACTCACACATTCAAAATAAATGGGAGCCTCACTTCTTTGAACAAAACATTATCTGATAGAGACACAGTTGAAACTGACCTCAAATAATGCTTGCAAATAGATGAATGTATGCTCTATAGTATAAGCACTTAGGAAGAATCTAGGCTGCCATCTCAATGCTCAATTGCATACAGGGCAAGAAGTTTTTTCAGTCTGTGAAAATTAACTAACATGGAACTTGAACTAAGACGTTTTGGCAAAAGCTCAGAGGACTCAGAGGAGAAAGGAATACTGGAAAGTAGTACTGCTGACAAGGAAAGACTGGAACGTTTTGCTCAGAAATGTAATAGATACAATTTTTTCTCAGAATAAGTATTTGTAAATACTTTCTTAGATGTTTGAACTGTATACTATACTTACCACAATTAACCCACCATTATAATAGTCACACACTTTTAGAGAAATAGAGAACTATCCCTTAGACCTTATGATTTGTTCTTTGTCTATTTGACTAATAATGTTTCATGCATTAGTCCTTAATTTAAAATGTATGTATGGTGTATTCCTGAAACTAACATATCATTGTGTGTCAACTAGGGATCATTTTAGTATATTGAAAATCTAAATAAAACCCCAAGGACACAAATAGCTTAAATTCCAAGCCCATTTTTGTTTAAAAAGGGTGCACAATTTGTGTTCTCTTCTGCGTGCTTGCATACAAGTTATATTTGGAAAAAAATACTAAGAAATGATCATGGTTATCTTAAGGCAGTGAGATGAATGATGAATATGTGGTTTTGTCTTATATTCAATTTATGTGATAAACATATTTATGCGCATAATCTGATAGTCAAACAGGAAATAGCTTTTCAAAGACACATACCCTTTGCTCTATTAACTTCTTTGTCCATCAACACTCATATCATTTCACACTGTTAGAACTCTCCCGATGACTTTATAATTGGGTGGTTCCTTATGGCTTTGTTCATGCTAGAGCGTTCCTGTCATTAGAAATGGTTATTTCCTCAGACACCACCCAAATTTAGGCTCCAAATCCCCAGTTTCTACTATAGCATATTAACAGGCCTCTCTACGTCATCCCTGCAATCAATTGCACCTATTCTCCACATGTCAGCTGATATCTAATTATGCCATTTGTCTGTTATAACTCTTCTCATTGCCTTTAAGACAAAATCTCAAGCCCCTGATGAGATTTGTGAGTAGTTCCACGATCAGGTCCTTTCCTACTTCCTGTTCCTTACCTCATGTATGCCCCTGCCTTGGTTGCCTCTGTCTTTCCTCATGAAACTTCTTTCCATTTTTCTAAGGCTCTCCTTCCTCTGGGCTTTTGCACTTATAACTTCCTTTATTTGAAAGGCTCTTCCTCACTCTCACCCCATTTCCATTTTCCCTTAGCCAAACATGACTCATTAATGGAGTTTTCTCGGCAGAAGCATTATTTCCTTGAAAGGTCTTTCCTGCTGTCCCCAGGTTAGTTTAGGACACGTGATTACATGTTTCCCTTGCACCTGATACATGCTCTTTGGAACAGGCACTCACCTTATAATTGCATTTTCAATAAATATTTTCCCTCTGAACTCTTTAGTTCTATATGGTCAGATACTATGTGTACGGTTAGTTATTGTATACTCAGTGCTAGTACACTTATCAAATAATCTATGAAGTATCTGTGGATTATGGTAGTGAAGGAAATCTTGTTTTTAATTCTGATAGCTTCGATGGAACCATTATCTCATCCTACAGCCTAACAACACCCCTCCACAAGAAAATGAAAGTCATGCTTATAACCAGAGAATAGATCCATCTAGCCAAGTCTCCCTTTAACTTTCCAAAGGAAACTTCACAGAGCTCACTTATAATTTTATCTCTTTAGGCACTGTCACTGACTTGAACATCCATACAGTTAATTCATTACTTCTTTAATAATAATAACTGCTTCATGCCACAAAATAAGTAATCGTAGTTAGCATTAGTAGGGAAAGTAGAAAAGTCCTAAGTAGGATAGGTGGGGAGGATTGATAGCTTTGTATGTTCTTTTTGAATAGCTTAGAAAAAGAGTACAGAAAAACACATTAAAAAATACACGGATACATAAATTTGCTCTTATATCTTTGGTACTCACAGAACAATTAATATAATTGATTGACATGATTTAAGTCAACAATAGCAAAGAAAAAAATTGAGTAGGCAGCAGAGATGGTTGTAAAAAGTCGTCATAATTTTTTTTAAAAATGGTAGCCATATGGATGGTACCATACATTTCCATCACCCATGAATATCAGATGCCTTCTAGGTAAGAGACTTCTTTTTTTTTTTTTTAAAAGAGGTATTTGATTTTGAAGTCAAAGGACAGACTTTAGTCTTTGTTGGAGTAATGGGTAATGGGAAATCAGATGGCACTCAATTCAGTTTGATATATGTTTACTTTAGTTTCCAAAGTCTTTGTTCTTCTACTAGAATAAAAAAATCAATGACTTCTCTTGTGACAAAATTATACATAAATACACTATCAACCAAACAAAGACACGTCTAAATAGGGTACTGTGATGATGTCTTTTAACAGTGAGTCCCAAACCCCTTCTACTACTAAGTATAAAATAGTTCAGATTGTTTAGGTTCACCAGGAATAAGCCTACATTTTGCTTCCACCTCATGATTTTCATTAACAAAGTTCATATGAAAAGTCATTATTGAGGTATATTATTTCAAGAAATTGCTCAAAATGCATTTTATTTCATTACAAATTCATAATAAGATGTTATTTACAAAACCACCAATAGTTTGGCATGCTTGTGTTCATTTTTAATTATGACCATAGTCTGATATATATCTAAACTTAGTATGTAATTTAAAGAACATAAAACAACCAATTTGATTGGGAAAGGTCAAAGATACATATAATTTCCAATGATCTTTTCTTTCTGTGGGAAGGGTTGGCATCTAATACCAAACATGCTGAGATGTACAACCATTACATAGTGCTTCTCAGCATGGTCAAAGAAGCAGGTCTACATGGAAAGGAGAGATTAAAAACAAGTGGAATGTGGAGCCTGTGGGTGGCACAGTTGGCTAAGCAACTGACTCTTGGTTCTGGCTCAGGTCATGATTTCAGGGTCATGGGATGGAGTCCCACATTGGGCTCTGACATCAGTGAGGAGTCTGCTACAGTTTCTCTCTCCCTCTCCCTTTGTCCCTCCTCGTGTGCATGCTCTCTCTCTAAAATACAAAAATAAATGAATCTTAAAACAAAACCAACCAACCAAACAAACAAACAAAAAATAAGTGGAATGGACCTGAATATTCAAATCAAGCCAAAGGTGAATCTTTGGGAGAAGCTAATATCATTTTCAAGTTTCCTAACACTGAGGTAAAGTAATAACGACCTACATATAAAAGACTTATTTATTTTGGAATTATTAAAAGGACCCAAGAAGAACTTCAAATTTTTAAAAAGCAAACAAATCAACTTCAGCAATCAACTGAGCACTTAAATCAGGTTTATGGTAACAGAACTTCTCATCAAATAGTTAAGGCATACTTTAGTCTCATACTTCCTGCACCCTAATAAAACTAGAATGAGGTTTTCCTTTAATTTTATTTTTCCTCCAGTTGATTCTATGTGAGTTCAGTATGTTGGTCCCTCCACTAAAAATATCACCAGCAACATACACATCTCTATTGAAGTAATTTTCTAGCAACAAATCAGTATGTAAAACTTGGGTTTATTTTCCTTTGAATTGTGAAAGGATTTTGCATTTTTAATTAATTATTAATTGGACTATAATTAATACATAACATTAGATTAGTTTCAGGATTCAGTATTTTTGACAAAAGGCAGGCTTCCTATAAGTGGAATAAATTTCTAGGTGCAAGTTCTAACTGGAGTGGCCATTTAGGTACAAAGTATTAAATATAATAGATATTTCAAACAAGGTTCCAGGGATGAAGAATAAAAATGAAAACCTGGTCATTCAGACTTAGAGTGCAACTTTATTTTGACTGAATCCCAGATAGTTTCATTCTCTTACCTGACCAATACTGTTTGGTCACACTATAGAATATTAATTTTGTATGAACGAGTGGACATCAAGGAAACAAGAGTAATTTTGAAGAATCAAGATAAGCAGCAAGAAGTAATAAAACTCAAATCCTTGACTTGTAGTTAAATTTCATGGTGGGACTCAGGGAATAAAAAGAAATAAAATTGTAATCATATTTTTATGACTATTGGTCAGTAGAGAAAACCTACATGAACTTTGCTAATACATACTTCTTCTCCTCTCATTTTCATAAATCTTCACTGTTGATGTGTAATTTCTCCTCAGAAATAAAAATGTCAGTTTTCTATATGACAAAGTAATATAGTTGGAAGAAAAATAAGGAAAAGCTGTGCTATGAACCCAAAATTTGTCCAAAATAATATGAAAGTAAAAACAAGGATACTTCTTCTTCTGAAGGCTTATTTTCCTGACTTTTGAGCTTTGGAAGAGGAAACAAAAGGGTTCTGAAACACTATACATACCTCCAGAGAAGACTAGGAGTCCATTTTTAGACATTTTACTTTTAAATGAGAACATGTCATTTAGATATGCCTTGACCCACAAAGCAAAGTAAAGCTTTAACATAGTTTTGTAAAATAACTCTACTTTTAAAGGCAGCATTATCACATAATTTCCAACTAAATGAAGTATGTGTCATTGTTATACAAACCATACTAAATATTAATACATAATTTAGTGGATAATGTTTCAAATAAGTGGATTTTGACATCATTGCCACTTGAAGGAACAAACTTGTGAAAGAATAAAGATTTCCAATGAAAATATTTGTCCTATGTATTACATTATTTGCTATATCATTCAAATGTATACATAACAATATATGCACCTGTCTTCTGACTTCTTCCCCAGTTTCACCTTGAACTTTTTTTTTTTAACTCTTGAAACTATAGTCTCTCTGTACTTCTTTCAATTCCTTTAATGGAGCTAATTCTTTTTATTTGTTTTGCAAATTTTCTAGATCTCTGGGTACTCCCTAGCATTCCCAACATAAATGCACATGCATACACACACACACACACACACACACACACACACACGTCTGAGTCTGACCAACTTATTTTTCCCTTAAATATCAGCTTCTATGCTTCTCAAGGAAGCCTAGAGTTTTCCATCATGCACTGTTATAACACTTAGTAAAACTATTGATAATCATAACAAAATCAATTCTAAATTTTAAGATTCCATGCTGATAAGGGTCACGTCTGGTCCATCTGTTCACTGTTATACAACTTGTGCATAGCACAATGATGGATGCAAGGTAACCACTTATAAGTAATTCCTCAGTGGAAAATGGATCCAATAAGGGTATATCTTGCACAGCCATATGGTGGTATTTATTGTTCATGAGTCAAAATCAGTAAGGCTGTTAGCACCATAAATGTTTATATATATATATATATATATATATATATATATATATAATGACTCCCTAATCTTATTACTCTTTCATCAATCATGATTTTGCCATTGGAGTAAACATAGGCCAAGAAAGTGTCTTTTTTTAAAAAAGATTTTATTTATTTATTTGACAGAGAGAAACACAGTCAGAGGGGAGCACAAGCAGGGGTAGTGAGAGAGGGAGAAGCAGGCCTCCCACTGAGCAGGGAGTCCGATGTGGGGGGCTCAATCCCAGGACCCCGGGATTATGACCTGAGCCAAAGGCAGCTGTTTAACCAACTGAGCCACCCAGGTGCCCCAAGGAAGTGTCTTAAGTAAAATGTTTTGTGCTTAAATGTAAGCCAATGATGTGTAACTTGAAGTTGGGACCATTATGGTACATACAGATTGACAGAGAAATTAATACCAACTTGGGATCCTTTTTTTTTTTAATTGCAGAGAGCTGATGGCTGATTTGATCTGGGAGCAATTTCTGTAAGTGCCTCACTTCTCTAATGAACCATATATGAGAGACATAGTCTTAGGCTCAATGATTATCTTCAGAAATATGCTTAATTCCCAAGAATATATTTTCTAGATCTATTTTAGTGACTTCTTGAAAATGAACTGAATTATAGATTCCCCCAGTAGCACTCTCCAAAGTCCATCAATAAATATATCATTTGCTTATAAGGAAAATGCCTGTCTTTAACGAAGGTAAAAATGACACAGCACTGGATCTCCACAAAAGCAGGCAGTGGAAGTTATAGATCTTCTAGTCATGAGGTCATAGGCCTTCCAGAGTGTGCCTGATTCATGGCTCATATAAAGCAGTGATAGATTTCGATTGTCATTTGGACTTTTAAGACCTTATGGAATTATAAACGCATACCACCAGTTTCTTTCTTTTTTTTTTGTAAGATTTTATTTCTTTATTTCACAGAGAGAGAGATCACAAGTAGGCAGAGAGGCAGGCAGAGAGAGAGAGGAGGAAGCGGGCTCTCTGTTGAGCAGAGAGCCCAATGCGGGCCTGGATCCCAGGACCCCGAGATCATGACCTGAGCTGAAGGCAGAGGCTTTAACTCACTGAGCCACCCAGGCGCTCCCACCAGTTTCTAAAAGCTCTTCTTTTCTGACAATAGTACTAAACAAACTAGTAAGCCAACAACTAAATTTCATGTACTTTGGAAAACCCGCTTTTTAAGGATGAAAGTGGTCTGTAGGTAAAGGAGTTAAAGAAAATACTATCAGAAAACAGGATAATAGTGTATTGAGTGGCTTTTGTGTTTTACTATGCTACTGACTTATTATATACATAGGTTATCTCTCATTTAGTGCTCATATTAATCTCAGACCATAAGTATCTTTTACTTTATAGATTAAAAAATGAGACTCAAAAATAGATGATATAACTAGGACTATGTCATACAAAATAGATAGAGGAATCATGTGAACCCAAGAATATTTGACTCCTAAGCTACTCCCTGCAATAGTTTTTTTTTTTTTTTTTAAGAAAAAGTCTCATACATCTTGAGATGTAAAGTCCCAGCATCTTCCTTTTAATCTTTATGGAATTCTCTTGCATAATGGAAAATATTATGGTCTTGTTTTTAAATGTTCTGTTTTGTTAAGTTTGGGGCAAGATTCTCTTGGGCACATAAAATCAGTAATCTTCCCAGATCCTTGAGGATTTACCAGGAGTATACTTTTATCACCTGTATTTTATAGATTAAGGTAGTGAAGATCTGCTACAGCTGAGATCTCAGTGAGGAACAGCATTTCATTTTCTTCCTTTTACAATGATGCTCAGTCATGCAAGCTAGTTAAGACATAAAATACTCCAAGGATTCCTTATATTAACCCCTTACCTATATGACAAGTCCCAAGCATAATAATCCACCAAGTTTACAACTTTTATTTGATGCTGATCTTCTCCAGAGACAAGTTGTTAAAGGACAAAGGGTCCTAGTCACAAGTGAGAAGACCACTGCATTTTGTCGGCTTGTGGGAAGAAGGATGAGACTCTGCAACATGTTAAAGTGAATTCCACTTGGACTTCACATTTCCTCCTTTTTTTCTTCCTTGCTCTTCTCTTATCTCTGCTCTTCTCTCTACACATCTTCAGGAACCCAATGCTTAAATGCCATTCATCAATAACCCAATGTGTGCACCTATTCCTAGACATATCTCATGTACCCAAAAGACTTAACTTCCTTCTCTAGTTTCAGTAGTTAAATTCCTTGTTTCTTGGGTGCCTCGGTGGCTCCGTGGGTTAAAGCCTCTGCCTTCAGCTCAGATCATGATCTCAAAGTCCTGGGATCAAGGCCTGCATCGGGCTCTCTGCTTGGCAGGGAACCTGCTCCCTCCTCTCTCTCTGCCTGCCTCTCTGCCTATTTGTGATCTCTCTCTGTCAAATAAATAAATAAAATCTTAAAAAAATCCCTTGTTTCTATAGTATAGCTTAGGTAGACATTAGGAAGGCAATCTAATTCAATGAAGTCAATACATAAGCACCAACGGTTTACTCTTACTGTGTCGAGCACACATCAATATGTCCTATAGATCCTATTGTTAAAGAGCTTACACTTTGTCTGGGGAGTCAAGGGGTAAAATAGGAAGTTAAATGGAACTTCAGGATAATAACTTCGCATAAGTGTCTAATTAATCACTATATGAACTGTACTTGCCACAGAAATTCAGAGAGGACAATGGACTACAGAAACACAGAAGGTGTGACAGAACACAAAGTATTTTACCTAGATCACAACCTAAATTTTATTGAAATCACAACATAAAAATGTGTTTTAGTGTAGATATTAATCCCCAAAAGGTTGACTATTGATTATTCTCTTCGATTTCATAAAGTTGTATACCTGTAGATCTATTTTTTTAAGAAAAATATATTCTCTGATAGAATATATTTAGTTTCAGGGTGCCTGGGTGGTTCAGTTGGGTAAGCAACTGCTTTCGGCTCAGGTCATGATCCTGGAGACCAGGGATCGAGCCCTATGTTGGGTTTCCTGCTCGGCAGGAGGCCTGCTTCTCCCTCTCTCAGTCCCCCTGCTTGTGTTCTGTCTCTCGCTATGTTTCTCTCTGTCAAATAAATAAATAAATTCTTTAAAAAAAAAGAATATATTTAGTTTCAAACTAACTGCAAATATAAATACAAATAGTTAAAATACTAATGCCATGTGAAGTGAAGCATGTAATATACACAATGTTAAAACTACTGAATAAAATATGATGAATGTTGATAAGAAGTTGAGGGCAATATGCAAAAATGAAAATATCTGAGTTAGGATGGAGGGATTATGGGTGATCTTTTCAAATTTTGATTTCATAGTGATACTGTTTATAGATACTTCAGTTTTGCTTCCATCATTCCTTTTTTAAAAAGCATCATTTTCCATAAACTATATGTAGAATCTGAATGCAATGCTGCACAAAGAGAGGGTGGCACAACCCAGACACCTTCTGAGTCAGTCCACTTAACTTCAACATCTGGAGATAGCACAGAAGGATGCAGGAGTAGGGCAATGTCTGTCCCAAAGCTTCCAATAATAGCCCAGCTCCTTGTACAAAACAGCAGGCTTTTAGATCCAGTTAAACAATAGCTTCCTGTGAGACTGCTATGATCCTGGACATGAAAGCCACAGGCTGTCTACTGCAGGGTTCAACAGTCCTTTGAGGAAGAAGTTAGAAGCTTAGTGCCCACCTAACTGGGTTAAGAAATTTCTCCCTTCATTTACCCACGTTATATGGAATCACACTAAGATATTTAGTATGTCTTTGAGGTGCCTGGGTGGCTCAGTTGTTAAACAGCTGCCTTTGGCTCAGGTCATGATCCCAGAGTCCCGGGTTTGAAGCCCATATCGGGCTCCTGTGGGAAGCCAGCTCCTCCAACTCTCACTCCCCCTGCTTGTGTTCCCTCTCTAGCTGTGTTTCTCTCTGTCAAATAAATAAATAAAATCTTAAAAAAAAGATATGTAGTACGCCTTTATACAACAATTTGTAGAAGCCCCTGTTTGTATATGCTACTAACATTCAAACATTTTAGTTTGGATATTGTTCGAAGAGAAGTAGAGGTAACCTTGTGATCTTTGGATCTCACTGCCTATGTGGAATGAACAGTGAGTTACATGTTCTTCCCTAAGCCTTCCAATGTTGTTGAGTTCCTAATGCAAAGAGACTACAATATCATTAAAAAACTAGTGGCAAGAAATAAAAAGCAACAGGGACGAGCAGATAACAGAATACAGAATGTGCTCTGATACATTAAAGGTCATACTCTGTTATCACACATACTAAAGCGTTCTCTTGTACTAGCTATGTAGCACTTGAGACAGAAGAATGGTTTAACAACTACAAAAACAGAGAGGGCCACTGATAGGTATCACTCAACAGTGAGAAAAAGGAAAATGACATGTAAGAATAACTCCACATTACTTTAAAAATGGCATTTTGCCATTTTCCCAGATATAGGAATCTTAAGAATCTTCTAAGTCATATCAAAATATTTATGCTTATACACCCTAATAAGAGTTTACATGTATATTTAGGGCTTCTCCTCCTAGTTCTTGATTTCCGAGAATCAGAGGATTATATGATATAGCTCAATTTTCTACTTTCTCACACCAACCCTGACTTTTAGTCTGTTTTTCTTTATATTTAGACAGGTCTAAGGAAAAGGAAATAAGTAAATGTCTCATCTATGATATGATATAGACTAGAAATTATACTGAGAAAGTTCCTTACTCTCTAGTAAAGAAAAGTCTGATTACTACTGGATCCTAATCTCATTTTAAAGGACCAATCTCCCTCTTTCGCTTGTAATCAGACTGCAGGAATATTTTATTTTTCCCAATTAGAAAGATGGGGTTTGCCAACTGTACACAAATTGTTATGGTGACATGATCTGGAAGTACCAAGGGCAAAGTGGGATACAGCTGGGCAGGCATCCACAATCTTAAAAAATGCACAAAACTGTAAATAAATTAACTAATATTTTCATATTCAGATCAAATATTATGCATATGAACTTAAAACCCTAGAATGACTTACCCGTAATAAAAATGCATTTTGTATATCAGCAGCAATTTCATTTTTTTCTTTCTCTTTTTAAAGATACTTGTTTGTTTGAGAGAGATGGGGGGAGGGACAGAGAGAGAGAGAGAGTCTTAAGCAGACTCTGTACTGAGTGTGGAATCTGACATGGGACTCAATCGCACAAACTTGAGATCACAAACTGATCTGAAACCAAGAGTTGGATGCTACCTGACTGTACCAGCCAGGTGCCCCTGTTCAATTTCTTTCAAGTAAACCTATGTGGTCATACTCATTGTGGAAAGAGAACCCTTAATGGCTAAGGATACTGGGCTTTATATCCTGCTTTCCTGGTGTCCAGCTTGTAACAGGGGATGAGGGACATAACATTTTTGAACTTCAGTTTTCTCATCTGTAAAATAGGTATTTGTAAGAATAACTGACTTGGTATATGTAAATCTACTGGCACACTGCATGGCACAAGGTAGACTCTCAGTAAATACTAGCGATATATTGTGATTGTATCATTACTTATTGTCTGGTCTAATTTGCCAATACATACATATCTAGGAATATATTGATTGCAGAAATTGTTTCTCACCCATCTGGACCTCAGAGAGGTGGTAAGAGACAAAAAAAGGAACTAAATTTACATTAAGTGTGTCCTCAACCCCACAGATGTTTTGACAAAAAACACTGTATTTTCTCCCAAGCAATGTCAAACCTCTGAGAACAGGTTCTCAGAGGTTTATGCATGGCTACCTGTAAGCTAATGGGAACACCTGAGGGAGGTCATTAACTTTAGAAGCCACACAAAAAGAAAAGGCCAAACATACCTGCCCTAAGAGAAAATGGAATTCAGGAGACCATCATCTGTTCTGTGCAGCAGCATAGTGACAAAGCTGCTCCCGGAAGAGGAAAACTTTAGAGATCACTAAGGTCTCCAAATGGTATTTTATTCTGTATATTAATGCCTCAAAGAGATGCATTTCAAAAGGAATGTCCCAACTCTTCTTTTTCACCCATAAGGTTTGTGGTAAAAACGGGAACAGAAGTGGACACTGAGCAGCCTAAAGCAAGACAAGCCCACCACCTGTAAGATGTGATTAGTGGACTGTGTTGCCTCTCAAATGGCCACCAGTGGTAATGACCGAGGACCCTAGGTTGAAAGCAGGGTTGTTAAGAAGACACTCATCAGGACTTCTTGTTGACGTATGTTGCCTGTGAGTTTTTACGGGGGAATTAATTTTAGACCCTTTGAAAAACAAGATATGATCAATGTTTCTAACTCTGTAAATATCTTTAAGAGACTGAAAATTTTGATTTGGCATGTTCTTTTTTTACTTCTTCTTTTTGTTAACTATCTCATAGTGCTTTGACAAAGTTAGGAAGACTCGAGTTGTCATCTGCAGAGATCTATAATTAAGCCATTACATTTGTCTGATAGGTTTAATATTGCAAACTTGTCTTCCTTCCTCTTTCAGCTATACAGACACACACACTTCTCACCAGGCAGACATTCCTCTGGCTTCTCTTTCTACCCACCCACCGAAGCATGTCACTGCTCTGACAGCCATTTCAATAGGAGAAAGGCAAGCCACAGGTTAGGTTTTAGGAGATTTTGATTTTATAAAAAGTAGTCAAGAGGATGAGGAAGTGCATTATGATGCTTGGAAAGAGATTTGTCTCCTCTTCATTTTAAATTCTTCATACTAAAGTGATAAGAGAGGACAATATCAAGAGGGAATATGATTTTTTCCAAATCAATGGCTGCTCTTTGCAAACTGCTTTTGTCCAAAATTTATCCAAGAAAAATCTTTTCTTGGGTTTCTCAAACACCTGTGATCTGTGACTCTATACTGTGGGGAATATTTCTGGCTCAGGAGACAGTCTCATGAGAGTTCCCATCCAATCAAGTCTGACAAGAGGAGGCTTGAAAATCTGTAGGTAGCGTAAGTGCAGCTCCCGGTCTGGGTGGAGATCACCAATTAATACCCAGACATCCTGAAGAATGCAGCAAATACACAGGGGAAACAGAAATTGCATCTCTCAGGATGAGACTGTGTGAATGTCTTTACTGCTGCCAGTATTTCTCCTTAAACTTAAGCCACCTGTGATTTCTAGTGGATCCCTAAATACAGAACAGAAAGGACAGAAGGATAAAACTACAAATATGTCTAAACCAAGTTTAGGTTGATACTTCACTACTAAGGATAACTGGAATTTGTCCACTTACACATTGTTGTTGTTGTTGTTGTTGTTGTTGTTGTTGTTGTTCTTCTTCTTCTTCTTCTTCTTCT
>PITA01000401.1:0-122741 GCA_004023965.1 Spilogale gracilis | reverse complement strand
ATAAATAGTTTATGAACATCTTCCATAAGGACCCTTCAAATACTTTAAGACTGTTATGGGCTGAATTGTGCCTCCCAGCCCAAAAATTCATGTGCTGAAGCCTTCACTCAGTACCTCAAAATGCAACTGTATTTGGAGATAGGGCCTTTGAAGAGGTAATACAGTTAAATGGATGGACCGATTAGGGTGAACCTTAATCCAATCCGACTTCTGTCCTTATAAGAAAAGGTAATTTTTAGGACACACACAGAAAGACACCAGGGGCAGGTGCCCAGAGAGAAAGACCATGTGAAAACAGAGAGCTGGTGGCCATCTGCAAGCCAAGGAGCGAGATCACTAGAGAAATCAAGCCTGCCAACACTTTGAGACTTCCAGCCTACAGAACAATGACCGAATCAATTGCTCTTTGAGCATCTAGGCTGTGGTATTTTGCTATGGAGGCCCTGGAAAACTCACATAGAGATGATTGAAAACAATCTAAAAATATATTTTTTTGGCCTAACCACAGAACTTGGATACCAAGCAGATTTGACAGCATTTTGCTACAATGGCTGAAAGGTCTGGAAATGAGTACACATGGGATTTGCATTTTAACAAAGTACCAAAGTTCTATGCAATACATGCTTTTTCTTTAGCTGGCATGGAGAAGCATGGATAGGGTCCCAGATCTGCCTTTAATAACATGTATAACCATAGGTACTTTATTTGACATTGACTAGTCAAGGAAACAAATAAATTGAACAAAATAAAAATAAAAAATAAAGAATAAAAAATAAAGAATAAATAAAAGAACTCCAAAAGATTCTAGGTTGCCATGTTATTTGATGACTAAGAAATTTCACCTCATGACTAACAGAAGGGACTGCAACACAGCATACTATCAAGACTAGACAGCTCCTTAAGCACATTGCCACAATAATTTAGGTGAGAGTTGTAGTACCAGTTGATGACATATTTCTCATCAAAATATTAAAGTTTCCTTTTAATAGCCCCAAGAGAAAAAGCTTCCAGTTCAAAATTTGTGATATCTTGTGTTCCTAAATACTTAAAATAAAAGACTATTATGATTTTTGGAAAGAAATAATGAAGTCTAATTGATTTTTATGGGAGTTAGAAAATCCCAGGTTCAAATCTCAGTTAAGTACTCAAGAACATGTTATTGTGTTATAAGTATATTGAGTACTCAAGGACATGTTATAATCTTTTCAAGTATTAACACACCTGTAAAATGGGGATAGTTTATGAGATTATTTTTGAGAATAAGCTGTAATTTGTATAAATTATCTGGTATAGTTACTGGTACATAATTGGTGTTAAGTAAATAATGGCTACTATTGTTTTTATAGAGTACATAGAATTATAGACCTGTAGGAAAGAAAAAGACTTTAGCTAGAACCTGGTCCAATCCCAAACTGATGACAGATGGGTTTCATAACCTTGACAAATTAGTCCCTTGAGGTCTACAGAATTAGAAGAAAATTGAAAGTTACCATAGCTCATTGAAAGTTGAAATAAAATACCTCATAAAAGTATTATTATTGCTCAGAATTATTTCCTGTTTAAAGAAAATAAAAAAGTAAACAACATTATCACGCATGATGGGCAAATATAATGGACCTTCTTATTTTGATTTGTTTTGGTTTGGCTACAGAGCGAAATATTCTAATTGTATTTAATCATTACATTTACTTCTTAAAGTTAATAGCTTTTAGATATTTTCAATACAGACTAACAGTAAAGATTAGAATGATAAATATAATAAAAAAACAAATCAAAATACCTGTAATCTTTGCAAGGACAAAGAAATTGGTAACACATACCTAGAAAAATAGAAATCAGGAAAATCACATTTTCAAAAAAAGTTCTACATATAAAAACAAAAAGATTAAAATTTGAAAAATAAAATTAATAAATGTGAAATATCAGAACTGAAAGAAAGACAATGAACCCTACTATACATCTTTCTTCACCCATATAAATTTTATTCCTGTATCACCCACGTTAGGGAGCTAACTGAAGGGCAGGAAGAGATATGATAAAAGCAACTTCAGGAAGATAAACATCTTGGTTATACACCAAATGGATTACAAAGAATGGTAGCTAAAGAGGAATATAGATGGTTTTCAGGTGATAACAAGGAGCCCAACTATGATAAAGGCCTTACATCATTAAAACAAGGCCAGCACAGATAGAACATGATGGAAACAGGGAAATCTGAAGGAAGAATTAGAAGAATTAATGGACTGACACCTACCATTGGACCCAGTGCCTAATCTGATGGGATAAGTAAAAGATTTTGATCTATGGGGGTAATAAGATGAATTATGTTATTAATGACATAGGTTAGAGATTTAAGAGGGTAAGGTGGTTTGGGAAGTTATAAATTAGAGTAGGAATTCAGTTGCAATCAGAAACATACATCTTTGTAGAAATGAAACTCCACTGTACTGATCACTACCCATTCATCCAGATGTTATTGAAACTGAATGGGTACATACCATTAGCACCAGTTACCTCAGTTTTGTCCAGTCGGACAGTGCTAATTTCACCTCATCATCAGTCTTCTCTCGAGAGCCCAGGGGAACTAGAACAGGAAATCTGCAGAATGTTCCTAACTCTGGGGTGGGGTGGGGTGGGGGGGGGAGGGAGGGCTGGGTGGCTTATTGGTTAAATGTCTGCCTTCAGTTTAGTTTATGATCCCAGGTCCTGGGATCCAGTCATTGGGTCCCCCCTCATTCAAGTGCCTGCTTCTCCCTCTCTGCCCCTCTCCCTGCCCCTTGTGTTCTCTTGTCTCTCTCAAATAAATTCCTAACTCTGTTTCTAACTCTTAACACTCCCAAAGAAAACATCTTTTTGTTATGGTATAGATATCCTAGAAACCTACAAATTCTGGAAGAAAGTGGTTCTGATCCTCCTTCCTTAATTACTATCTCAGCTTTAATTAGTATAATAATATGAAGTTACAAGAAACACTCCAAGACAGGGCATAAGACCACTTTTTTTGTGTGCTATTTTGGAATCTTTAACGACTTCTTAAGTTCATTCTCTTTCCAGCCTAGAATGGACTCATCACCAATACATGTCCATTTATCCCTTCAAGAACAGACTTAGACTTTACCTCTTTTTTATTTTTAAAGATTTTATTTATTTATTTGACGGAGAGATCACAGGCAGGCAGAGAGGCAGGCAGAGAGAGAGGAGGAAGCAGGCTCCCTGCCAAGCAGAGAGTCCGATGTGGGCCTGGATCCCAGGACCTTGAGATCATGACCTGAGCTGAAGGCAGAGGCTTTAACCCACTGAGCCACCCAGACTTTACTTCTTTTGAGAACTAAACACATGTCTTTTCTTCTCTTTTTCATATCTCTTTCAGCTCTCATATTCATATTTTATGTTATATAATGCTGCATTTCCCATAAAATTCATACCTCTCTGAGTTACCTTCCCTGCTCAGTTATTTCTCAAATTCTTGCAGGACAAAAGACTGTTTTTTGCTTCCCTGTGTTCCCCATTACCTCCAGCAAGCACACCCTGGGCCAACAGTGAGGTGAGCTCTAATGAATATTCATGAGTGGATCAAAGGAGTATCCAAGGCTTTTGGCCTCCATTAGGCTCTTAAGGTAAAATATGCAAAAAGAATTGGATAGGTTTAAGATGTGGGTCTATTGTTCACACTTTTAAAGAATCAAATCAAACTTCTGATATTTTCTTTCCATTCCAGTTGCTTACCTTTTCTCAATGCTCTCTAATTCAAAATAAAAAAAATGATTATTTGAGAAAAATGTCTTTGGGCAAAAAGTAAAAAAAGAAATTGGAATTGAAATTAAACGTAATTTAAGAAATGCGAAACTTAGTTAAGCAAAAGAGGAAATTAAGCATAAGATTTATGAGTTACTGAGAATATACTGATATTTTAAAATATTTTAGGAAATAAAAAAGTAATCATCTGAAATGTGCTGAAAATTATTGCTTTGAGTTCAGCCAGTCATTTTCTAATTAATATTTTCAGCTTTCCTACCTGAACAGGAATAAACCCAAAGACCTAGCTAGTATAATGACCAGCAGATTCATTCTAGTTTCTCCAGTTATAAGACAAGCAATAGTCTCAGTTAGGGCAGCTTATAGGTGTAGTGACAAATATTCTGGATTTCCCAGGATAGGGCTGGCATGTGTCTATTATATAGCAATAAATATTGCTAATGCTTCTTCTCTCTTTCAGAATTGTGTATGTATAAATGATAATTTTTAGGGTCTCCTAACTATTGGGTGCCATCCTGGAGAATTAAGAAAGAAGATTCCCCTTATAGTTAACACAAGATAAAAGGTTGGGTAAGCTCAAGATGCTTGCTAAGAAGGAAAAGATAGCTCTTTCTTCAGGGGACATCCTCTATGCCAGAGTACATGGCTGTTGACCCAAGTATAGACTGGATTCCAGCTTGTACTCATTTCCCTTAATGGGATATTAGTGTAGTCCATATAGTCACCCACGCTGCATCACTATATGCAGTGGCCCGTTTACTAGCTAGCCTGGTCTCTCTAATGCTCACTAAGTAAAATCCAAAGGATACTCCAATATCAAGCCCAAATTCCAGTCCTCCATGAAGACTTCTCTGACCACCACATACCACTCCTCCCCTAAATTTATACAGAACGTATTTTCTGTCAATCATCTGACTTGAACCCTGTTCTTCCTAGTGATGTCTCTGTATTGTCTTGCTCAAGATGAGTTTGGCAGGGCGCAGAAGAGTTTGGAACAACTATATCTCTGAAACCTTCTGGAAAGATTTATCTCCAAGTGTATGAACCCAAGTCTGACAGCCAATACAGGAATTTGTTCTCAGAGAGAAATACACACTAAAATGGGGACATTAGTACCTACTGCAATTATAGGATTGCAAAACTGGACTGTTATGATTAATGAGTGGAGCTAACATGTACTGCCTACTTCCTACTCACCAGGTTTTTACCAATTACAAAATATTTTGAAAGTAATGACTAATTCATTGAACATTCAAACACCCTCTGAGGAAGATACTATCATTAATGCATTTTACAGATTAGAAAATCGAAGTACAAAGAGATTAAAGAATTCAGTGAAAGATCTTACACCTACAAAGTGTTGTAACTAAGATTTAAACCCAAGCAGTCTGACTCCCGAACCTTGTCCTTAAACTCCACACTACCCCACCTTTAATCTTGTGTTAAGTCTGTAGCAGATGTGTGAAGTGGGGTCATTTGACATGTGGTCTGTATTTCCTGTTGCAATTTAGTGTTTAAGAGAGGTATACAAATTGGATTTGGCACTCACTTCTACACCTAAATAAACAATAACCAGAAAACAAAAACAAAAACAAAAGAATGACAAGCAGTAGGGGAAGGCATCATTATAAGCATGCTATAAATCTCAAGGGACCCTTAAACAGCCCTCAGAGATATGAACAAAATGAGTAATACCCAGGACCTCAGCACGACAAAGTTTTAGGCACATGCAACATGGTGGGAACCAAGAAGAATTTTTTTTTTTTTCTCAGAAAGAATAACAATAAATAGTGTAGGCAATGTTGCATAATACTTCAGAGTCCTGGAGTGAGCTTTGGGATCTATGACCTTGGCAAGTAATCTAATGTCTCTGTGTTTACCCATTTATCAAAGGAAATAATATTAGCTGGCTTATAAAGATTTTGTGAGAGTTAATGAGAAAATGTATATAAAAGAACCCACACAGTTCCCCGTAGAGAATGCCTATCTAGCTCATTCTTGCTGATACTAAATCTTACAAAAAGCAAGAATTAAAATTATTTCGGTGCAAGTCAGGGATTTTGGGTGAGTTGTTACCTCTTCACCCCAATCTTTGTACAATACCAATTTCCTTACTGAGTCAACCTTATGGATTTATCCTTCTGTTTGAATGACATTTCCATAAAGTACAGGCCTCATCTAATGATCCCCAAGCCTGTTTCCATTCTGTGATTGTGACCATCCTGCCCCCGTTTCCAGCAAAGCACACTCTTGCATTTAAAAAAAAAAAAAAAAAAGCTTCTTTTTGTTTGTTTCTCTGCTAACCATAAAATACACTCTCTTTCAACTCCTCTGCCAAATTAAGCTGTAAAAATAACAAATGAGAATGCTGACAATTCTATGTGGACTTTTAAAATGCTCCAGCAAAGGTGACCCTGAAAAATTATTATGGCATGCTATCAATTAGTTGACACTATCTAGAAAAATGAAGCTAGACGTTCCTCTATTCTGTCCAGTTTTATATCTCATAAATTCAGCTAAAATACTTCATTGAAATGCATATGGTAATATCTAGACAGACTTATGGTAGGTATATTCTCTTTTGGACTCTCAATAGATATTTTAAATATTCAGGCCACCAGTAGAGATAATATGACCAAGATGAAAAATTACTTTAATAACACTTAACATGAGGGAAGTTAGCCTCAAATTTTCAGGAGAGGTAGAAATCTCTGCTGCTTTTTAATACAGTCAGATTCAAAAGGCTAAAAAACACAACAAACTTTAAGATGAAAGTCTTTCTCTGACAAATATTCAACCCATGAGGCGAAACCTGACACAAAATATTAATCATCATAATTTAAATTTTAATATATGGCCTATTTAAAGCCTTAATACTTCAAAAGACTTTCACATTTATTATGTCATTCTATCTTAATTAAGAACTAACTGAAATATTAGATTAGGTTACCCCTTTGGATTGTTATAGAAATTAGGTTTATATTTCTTAGGAATAAATGTGCTTTTCTAATAACCAAATAAACATGTTAGTGCATAATTTATCACAACAATTACATCTGACTTACCAGTTCTACAAAGACATGAAGTTTTATTATTTAAAATCTGTTTTTCTGGAATAAGGTATATAATACTGAGTAAAAACTATTTTTAGATATAAATCATCTTTAAAATTTTTGTTAAAAAGTGTTAATTTACAGAAAGGTTATAAAAAATGGTAAATAGAGATTCAACTATCTTTCACCTACCTTCCCCCACTGTTAACAACATAACTAACCATTGAACAATTACCAAAACCTAGAAATTTATATTGGTATATACTATTAACTGAAGTACAGACTTTATTAGGTTTTAACAGTTTTTAAATAATGTGGTTCATTATTCCAGAATCCAATCTAGATTCCCATATCACATTTGTCATGATTAGATTGAGGTCATGAATTTTTGTTGAGAGTACTTTCTCAGTGTTGCATGTCAGGAGGTACATGAAGTCAGTATTTTTTATTAATGATGATGATTAGTTTGATCACTTAGGGTGCTCTGCTCAGTTTCTCTGTGAAAAGTTTCTATCTTCTCCTTGAAGGAGACACTTTTACATTACATAAATTACTAGTCTCTACTCCTACAAAAAAAGCACTAACTTTAGCATCTATTGGTGAATCTTGACCTCAACAATTATTACTTTGAATTCCAATAATCTACTTTGTGATACAAGAAAGATACCTTTGGATACTGATGAAGTTATAAATGCATTGCTACAAAACTATAAATCTTATCAAAATCAACCAAACACTTGGAAAAGCTGTGAAGTTTCCTGAAAGCCTAAAATACTTAAAAATGTAATTTCTCTGACCTTCACTCATTAGCTATTTCTTCAAACATTTTCCACCTTACCTTCTAAAAACTAAATTGTGCATTTGTAGTAGTAACTAATTTTTTGTATGTGGTATTAGTAATTCATTATTTATAAGCAGAAAGTAAATTCATTAACCTGATTATCCATACCTTTGGAGAAAAGTCCCTCAACCCAATTCCTCAGTCAATACTTTGGTTGTATTTACTTAAAATTATGATAATGTCATTTTCTCTGTAATGTGAGTATTTTTCAGGAGTGGGAACAATACATACCTTTATTGAGGTAAGAATTTATAATACTAAAATGGTACACTGGAAATAATAGAGGAAGAAGAGGATAAAGGGGAAATCTGGAAATCATGAAGAAGGGCTATTATTTACTTATATTATCTATATTTGCTAGCCTGTGTAGCATAAATCGTGTCAAAGCCCACCAAATCATCAGAGGAATTTTCTCTTTTGTTAGCAAATTAAAAATCTTATTGTGATTGCCTTACAATAACTGTAAGAACTCTTTGACATTAAAAACAAACAAACAAACCAAAACCCCAAAACCCAAAACAAAAACCCAGCTCATTGAGAATTTATAAAGATGAGTGAAAATGAGAATGTATAATTTCTGTCTCCTTGGATACAATCTCTCTGAGGCTAGGCATTTTAGGTAGGTATATTTAATATCCTGCTAAATAAAAATTCATTATGTTCCATCATTAAGAAAAGCCCCTAATGTCTCAGAAAAACTGAGCACCATGAAAGAAGATAATTAACACTGGAAAAGTCAGTGTTTTTGTCACTAATTCTATCTAACACAGCTATAGTATTTGAAGTTTTGAAGTTTCGGATATTTCATAGTATGTAAGCTTTACTTTGGAAAATTTTAGTTAGTAAGCAGTTAATTATAGCAAATAGAAGCCGAATGTTTATATATTCATATGAATATTCACCCATGCACATAAGGATATTTTGGCTAAAAACGATAAGCAATGGGCACCTGGGTGGCTCAGTCATTAAGCATCTGCCTTCGGCACAGATCATGATCCGGAAGTCCTGGGATCAAGCTCTGCATCAGGCTCCCGGTTTAGAGGGAAGCCTGCTTCTCCCTCTCTCACTCCCCCTGCTTGTGTCCCCTCTTGTTTGTTTCTGTCAAATAAATAAAGAAAATCTCAAAAAAAAAAAAAAAAGATGAGCAAAAGACAGTATTTTTACACAGAAACTGAATGAGAAAAATGGATTTATTCAATAATTATTTAAGTAGCCTACTATGTGGCAAATCCTGATTATCATGTCTTCTGCAGGACTCAACCAAAAATTGGTTGTTTACTCAAAGAATGATTCAAGTCTTCTCTGTGATTTATCAGTTTCCATAAGAAAGTTACATTTTCACTGTCTTACTTTTTGTAGGAGGGAAACAAAATTTACTCAGTTTCCATATTTAATACATTTAACCAAGACATGTGATAATCTAGTTTAGATAGTTTTTCTCCCAAATAATCCTTAAGGATCTCTAACACCTGAGTCCTCTAATGACTCACTCTTCTGGCTACTGAAATAAACTGCTTCAAATAATGTCACCGAAAAATACAGCAAATTAATAAATACATAAAGTTTGAGATCATGTTAACTTAAAGGTTGAGTAAATACAGCAAATTAATAAATACATAAAGTTTGAGATCATGTTAACTTAAAGGTTGAGCACTGCAGGAACAGTGAAATAGTAATTAGTCGTTAATGGGTAACTTAATTTGCTAATAATGTTTTCAAACTGAGGTTAGGGGCACCTGGGTGGCTCAGTTGGTTAAGCAACTGCCTTCGGCTCAGGTCATGATCCCAGAGTCCCGGGATCGAGTCCCCGCATTAGCAGGAAGCCTGCTTCTCCCTCTATCACTCCCTCTGCTTGTGTTCCCTCTCTAGCTGTGTTTCTCTCTGTCAAATAAATAAAATCTTTAAAAAAAAAAAAAGCGAGGTTAAAAAATAACTAGTGCCTACTAAAAAATAACCAGTGCCTACTTTGACCCCAAAGTTTAGTGATAACAAAAGAACTATGGTTTCTTTAGGAAAATTATTGTTCCATGTGATATTATTTTTTAGCACTCATAAGATTTGTTGTATATATGTGTCTGTGTTGGTCAGCAGAACTAATAGACTGTAACATGGACCAGTAGGACAACTATGACTAACTACGTAAGTCTTCATATTTAGCTATGAAGAGTATACCTTGTTATGCTGAAGTATGTATCTAATGATTTCTCTTGATTTCTGTCTTGCAGGAAGTATAAAATAAGGTACACAAAGCTGGCAAACAAGCATTCCCAAGTATAAATTTCACTTTACCACTAACTAGCATAGTGATTCTGATTAAATCCACTAGCCTCTCCAAGATTCCATTTTATTATCGGAAAAATGACGGAGCTGGAATAGAAGATCTTTGAAGTTCCTTCTTTCCTCAATTGCTATGATCACAAAGGAGGTAGATTTTTTCAATTACATCATAGATAGCAAAAATTCTGTTAACACTAAATAAAAACACAAACATCATCAAACCAACCAATACTTACTACCAACTAGGAATTTTTAAATGATGGAAGAGCTCAGAGATAGTCAAAAATTATTGATGACTTAAACTAAAATTCAATCAATCAATCTAAACTAAGTATATGGAATTTAAAGAGACATCATCACTATGACTTTCCTGAGCTCTGAAGTGTTTTACCAATTTTCGAAAACAAAAACAAAGTCAAGATTTAGAGATAATAAACTGAATGAACATGTGAAAAATATTTGCACCGTTTCTAGAGTCTTTCCTTGGGCTATTCCTTTCTTTCCTTCAAATTTTCCTATTCCTAAGTGATCTTCTTTGTAGTATCACAGAACACCATTTTCTCCTTTTTAAAACCTTTGAATCAATTAAACTCTTCACTAGTAATTTTGAAATTGACCCATTTTATCTGAATTAGTCAGTTTTTCTGGATCCAGCTTGTCTCCCCAAAAGACTAAACTTCTAGCAAGCGAGAACCATGTCTCTGACTTCTGTTTTTATTCCTACCACGGGTTTCCATTTCATTCTTACGTGGTGCAGTCTGATGACACATTACAACAACAGAATGCTGAAAAATTGAGACAGACAGAGAGACAGAGAGACAGACTAGAAAGTAAAGATGATTCTCTTATTCAATTGAAAACCAAATCTTCTATTGTACTCTGTATTAATTTTCTATTTTTATCACCCTATTTTTATATTTTAGGCCTTCATCTTTTGATATCCAGACTGCTTACTAACTTTCCAAATATGTTTTGTCTCTACCTTTTCCTGCTGGTCTTATTAACATAAACCCATGCTATTCTCTAAGTAAAAATCTAGCCTTTTGAGACCCTAATCAAGTTTCCTAATTTTTTCATAGTATTACTAGACCGCTTATTCCAAAATGGCTTCCTCTTCCTTGGAGCTTTCTCTCTCTCTCTTTTTCATTCTTAATCAGAAATCTACCTAATATTATATAACTCTTGTATTTTCTCACATAGTATATTTTTAATCTTTAACATTTTTTACATAGCCCTGTAACCAAACAGTAAGGCTAATATGTCCCTCTATGTAGTAGCTATTCTCTACACACTTGTTGATCCGATGTGTTGATTTGTCAGGAATAGAGTGAGCACCTGGCCTTGTGTGAAGGCTGGTTTGTGGACACTGGTTGACAAATGAACTCAGAGCTTTGTCTTCAAAAGTAACTGTTATCTACACCCAATCTTTAGACTGGGCAAGTAAGATGATGTTAAGTTCTGTGGCTTAACATTATGAGGAAAAAAAAATCTATTTTTATTGAGAGAGAAATTTTGCTACATAACTATGATTAGAAAATCAGAGATTAATGATGCATTATATTCTAGAGCTTTAACTAGTAAGCACCAATAAATAGCTATCTCAACTTTAAATGGCTTGCAAAATACTATCCCTATTCATTGCTCTATGTAAAAAAAAAAATGGAAACTGGGTCTGCTATTCAGAAAATTCAGCATTTATTCTAAAATATGAATTGGTGAATTAAAGGAATATTTCATATACTTGAAAAGAGCATAAAATCTACCTCTACTAATTAGTTTCCTATGAAAGCCTTCTAGACAATTACTGGGTAATACCACTGGTCAATGCTTTAGGTGCTTTTCACTAAAGGTATAGCATTGCTACCAGATGAACTGCTTCATATAAAAGCACTTACCACAGAGCCCTATAATGGAAGGTTAAGTGCTATAATTAATCACTAATTTCAATCCTTATTACCTATATTTTGCAGTGCAGGCACTTTAAAAGGAACCAAATATAGTCTGTTGGCTCCTGCTTCTTTGATTATAGGACTTGGTGGTAAAAAACATTAGTCCAGCTGTTTTTCTAATGAAGAGTAACAACAACAAAAAACTTTTAAAATAAAAATAGTCATACCATAAACCAATATAAAAGAGATATACTAGACATTTCTATTGACTCATGCATAAAATCACTTTGTTCTAAAAACTTTAATCTAGACAACATATACTTTTAAATGGCCATTCAGCCTTCATGGCTTTGTTACAGATAAAGATCCAAAAGAAAAAGGTATTTGAAATTTTTATACTTTATTTCCTACTGCTGAAATGCACACATAACAGATGATTAATAAAATACTTGAAAACAACAATGGTGGTTCCCCTGAGTTCTTTACATATTGGTCATTAACTTTTTATAAGGATATATTAAAATTCCCCATAGGTATCCTGATATTCTTGAGGACAGAGTCTGTATTTTACTTCTGCTTGTATCCTTCCTAATAAATACAACTTTACTCACTCTTGATTAATTAATATTATCTAAAATACTTTTTACTGAAACGGTACATAGAATCTTTGACTAAATATACAAGAGGTTTGCATCTAAAATAACTATTCCTAAAGATTATTAATTATGATGATATTGCCAGTTTCTGTTTTTTCTTTGTCAGCTTCTGATTTTTAAATATATTTTATATTGTTCCGTATACTGAGCATCCATTTAATTGGTAAATAAGACACTGTATGTATTAAAAAAATACATTCTAGAAAAATGTATTTGTTGACTTAATTAACTTATTCCCCCAATCTTAGCTACTAGTATTCACTGGTTTGCCATAAGAAAAGGTCATATCTTTTTTGAACTACATGTTGTAGTATCTAGTATGTGCACAATTAAAGAATTGCCAATCAGATACACTATATCAAAGAGGTATAGAAATTTTAAAAAACATAAAATACTAAACCAAATGCATTAATACATTAGAGAAGTAGATTAGGACTATATATACTTGGGAAACACATACTATATTTCTCCTTTAGAGATGCATTACGGGTATTAATAAAGTCCAAGTATACATATTTTAAACTTAGTTTAACATAGATTTTTCCCAGACCAACTTGAGGGTGGGACTTCCTCTCTCCCAGCATAGGTCACCATTAGCATTCTCTAGAGCAGAGTTCTTATAGATAGGAGAACGGAAAGAGTGATAAGAATAAAAAGTCACTAAAATGAAAAAATTTTAACAATTTAACTCTGAAACAACACTAGGATTCCAGAAGCAACTGCCATACTACAGTAGCAATAGAATTTGTTAGTTTATATGTTCAGCTCTACTATTGACAGACATAGCACCCTGAGAGACAGGGCCTAGACCTTATCCTACTTTACATCTTTCATGGCATCCAGGGAAATAACTTCCTTTCAGGAAACAGATATTGATTTATATGTATTTTAGGAAGTTCACCAATTTAGGTTTCCGTAATTTCACTGAGGCTGTAGTTTTTATGAAAAATACCTTTGTATTAGGATTTCGACAAATGCAATAAAGTAGTAGCAGGGGCTATGTGACACTACATGCATATTTAAGTTACTTTCCTTCTAAATCTTCCATTTTTTCATCTTCTTACAGATGGTAAAAGAAGGTGTACATTCTCATAATTGTAGAGTAAAATCGGAATAATTCCCAGGACATAGGTTCAGCAAATATTTATTGACTGCCTACTATTTGCCAGTATTATAATGGGCACCGGACATATTATTAATGTGCTTGCTTCTGAATTTTGTCATAGAGCTGGGTTTTTTTTTTAATTATACGTAATTCAGCAAATATTTGCAGAGCACAGGTTTACAGAATAGCTCTGAAATGAGGCTTGAAGATATAGATATTTTTAAATAAGGATAGGTCCAGAAGGGCATCACAGACATTTCATTAGACATTTCCTAATTGTGAGTCAGTACCAAGAAAAATTAATCTTTATTTAATAAAGTTAGTTATTCCCTCAAATTATTTCTGCCAAGAAACAAGAACTTACAACAGAAGCTTTTGCACATTTTGATAATCATTTTTACTGTACAAAATAAAAAAATTCTTTTATATTCTTTCTTTATACTGTGCTATAAATCTGTTGTACAAGTCAGTTGTATGTAAATGTAAAAGGGGAGCATGGAGAAAGGAGAGGGATGTTTTTAGTAACCTCATTTGTACTAAAATATAAAAAGGATAATGAATGAAGTGAAATAACCATTATACTTTTAATTTGTATTTTACTTAAAAATGACATGCTTTTTAAAATTGAGACTATATGCAACGCCAGGTAATAATGTTGGCCTAAGTTTCTCATCTACTGCTCTTGTTTCAATAATATAGAACTGACAAACTGATTAGCAATAAAAAGGTAATTTTTATTTTATCAATAATAGCTTGACATTCATTTAATAGACTTGAAATGAGTAACGCTAGTGTCACAGAATCCTTGTGAAACTCCCATATGGTTATATGACAGTGAAAACAAATTTCAGTTAGTTCCATGTCATTATAACTGGTGATTTATAGTACTATATATCATTCCTTTACTATTTCTCTGTTTGTTCCATGGTCCTCCTGCAGCTTTCACGAATTTCAGCTCTGCATCACGATCAAAGGGACCACCTCATTCTATTTTCTTTCAGAGAAAAGTGTGTAATATTCCTTCCCTGAGTTTTAAATTTTAACTTTGTTACTTTTGACAAAGCCTTTCCTTTGTTCCAATGCAAAGATCCAGTAAAAAGAGTTTTGACATGTTGTGCCTTTTATGTGTGCATTTTTCTGCTTTCACTGATGTCCTGAATTTTGCAAACGATATCGTGTGCCTTTAAGTTTTCTTATAAAATGTCATTTGTACACTGAATCAAGAACAGTTTAGGACAGCATTACATTCACATGACTATTTAAAGTCCAATAAATACTTGATGGTTTCTCAGAAAACCCACAATTTGGTGAAACGGATGCAAAATAGTGCTTTGTTTTCCAGTTTGCTTTTCATAAAATCTTCTCCCAGTTCCCATTCACTGGCTTACCTGCTGGGTAGCGCTCGATCACTGGCCAGCTGTCCACCTGTAATGTGGCATTGCCACCACTCCTCGTAAAACGGACTACATGGTATTTCCCATCGTTAATGATTGCATTGGACTCCTCAATGGCGATGTCATCTGTCCCAACATTAAATTTAACTCCAATTTTTCCTTGGTGCTGGAAGGGAGGAGGGGACAAAAAGAGTTGTATGAAGTTATACTGCTTAGTCATCATTTAATAAGAATTAACTATAGGTACAAGATAAGAATGCCCACTCTTGCCACTGTTGTTCAACATAGTATTGGAATTCTTAGCCACAGCAATTAGGCAAGAAAAAGGAGTAAAAGCATACAAATTAGAAGGAAGAAGTAAAATTGTCACTATGTGCAGAAGATACATTATATATAGAAACCCAAAAAAACTCCACAAAAAAACTGTTGGAATAAACAAGTTCAGTAAAGTTGCAGGATAAAAATCAAGACAAAAATTCTATTGTTTTTCATTACACTAACAATGAACTATCAGAAGGAGAAATTGAGAAAACAATTCTATTTACAATGACATCAAAGAGAATAAAATGCATGGGTATAAATTTGATCCAAGAGATGAAAAACCTATATACTGAAAACTTTAAGACATTAATGACATGAACTGAAAAAGACACAAATAGAAAGAAATTCCATGTTTGTGGATTAGAAGAAATAATATTGTTACAATGTCCATAGTAGCAAAACATTATACAGATGCAATGCAATCCTTGTTAAAATTCCAGTGGCATTTTCATAGAAACAGAGCAAAGAATCATAAATTTTGCATGAAACCACAAAAGATCTTGAATAGCCAAACCAATTTTGAGAAAAAACAAAGTTGGAGACATCATGTTCCCTGATTTCAAAATATATTAGAAAGCTACAGTAATTAAAACACTATGGTACTGGCATTAAAAAGAGATACATAGATCAATGAAATAGAATAGAGAGTCCAGAAATACACCCACACATATATGACCAATTAATTTACAATGAAGGAGCCAAGACCAAATTATGGGGAAAGAACAGTCTCTTCAGCAAATGGAATTGGGAAAACTGGACAGCCACGTGTAAAAGAATGAAACTGGACCACTATTTTACACCATACACAAAAATTAACTTAAAATGTCTTAACAACTTGAACATAAGACCTGAAACCATAAAAATCCTAGAAGACAACATAGGTAGTATGCTCCGTGATATAGGTCTTGGTGATGATTTTTTTTAATCTCACATGAAAAGCAAAAATAAATAAGTAGGAAGACATCAAACTAAAAAAACTTCTGAACAGCAAAGGAAACCATCAACAAAATGAAAAGGCAACCCACTGGATGGGAGACAATAACATCAAATCATGTATCTGATAATGGCTGACATTCAAAATATATAAAGAACTCATACAATTCAATAGCAACAAAACAAGCAATCCAATTTAAAAATGAGCAAAGATCTGAATAGACATCTTTCTAAAGACCTACAGATGGTCAACCAGTACATAATAAGATGCCAAAAATCATAATAATTAGGAAAATGTAAATTAAATCCACACTGAGATATCACTTTATACCTGTATGAATGGCTATTATCAAAACACAAGAATTAACAAGTGTTGGTGAGGATACGAAGAAAAGAAAACCTTTTGCACTACTGATGTGAATGTAAATTGGTACAACCACTATAGAAAGCAGCATGGAGGTTCTGTGAAAAATTAAAAATAGAACTATTACATGATCCAGCAATTCCACTTCTGGGTATATATCTAAAGGAAATAAAAACATTAATTCGGAAAAAATCTATGTACCCCGTGTTCACTGCAGCAATATTTAAAATAGCCAAGATATGGAAACAACCTAAGGATCCACAGATGGATGAATGAATAAGGAAATCATGGTATATATAATGGAATATTATTCAGCCATTGAAAATAACATCTTGCCATTTTCAATAATCTAGACTGACCTCAAGGGCATTTTGCTAAGTGAAATTAGTCAGAGAATGACAAATACTGTATGATCTCTCTTATATGTGGGATCTAAAAACAACAACAACAACAACAACAAACCAAGTTTGTAGAAACAGAGAATAGATTGGTGACTACAAGAGGCAGGGGATGAGGGGTGGCAGAAATGGGTGAACTGTTGTTTTTTCCAGTTAAGTTTAAATAAATCAAATATAAAGTAAAAGAGGTGCCTGGGTGGCTTAGTTGGTTAAGCGACTGCCTTTGGCTCAGGTCATGATCCCAGAGACCCAAGATCTAGCCACACATCAGGCTCCCTGCTTGGAGGGAAGCCTGCATGTCCCTTTCTCACTCCCCCTGCTTGTGTTTCCTCTCTAGCTGTGTTTCTCTCTGTCAAATAAATAAAATCTTTTAAAAACAAACAAACAAACAAACTAATAAATAAAAAGATAAAGAGTAAAGCAGAGATTCAGAGATAAATGCATGTGTGTGTGTGTAAATCACGTGTGTGTGCATTTGTGAGATCACTTCTTTCAAGACAGTTCTAGTTCAACTAAGTTAATCTTGGGTTCTTTTTGTGACTATATATTACTTAAGTCCTCTAAAAGGCATTTTCTCTTGTCATGTAGTTACCCCCACTCACCCTCCTAATCTGTTTGAGGAAACCATAAATTTATACAAAAATTATATATGGTATATTGTTTGAGAACATGATTCAGAAAACAAGTGCTTTTCTCCAATTTTACTTTTGAAAAATTCATGTGCTAAAAACAAGATCCTTGACATTTGGGTCAATCTGGAGCATCTCTTTCATGGATGATTGATACGCCAAGAGAAACATTTTTGAGAGAACTCCCGGAGGTTGCCACAGAAACGGTACACAGCTGCCCGTGTGGAAGGACATCCCGTCATGTCTTTAAAACAGTTCCTTCACTCCACTCGTTCCATCTCCCCATCCAAAAGGCTTGAAATTCTCTCCTTTAATAACTGGTAAAATCGCAGTAATTAAGTCTGTTTAGAGCCAAATGACACATACTCATAATAGAGAAAAGGCAGTCTTAAGGGTACGGGGCACTCCGACAGGCATTTAGCGAGTGCAATTTCTTAGTCCTTATTCACAAAAGAGTCATCAAATGCTAAGAGTCTGAAACTTACTCAATTTTTTTTTTTCAGATGGTGAAACTATGACACAGGATGATATAACAACTTGTTCCAGGCCAGGTAACTTAATAGACAGGTAGTAGAACTAGAATTCAATCTTTCATTTTTGGTTTATATCTAAGCCAAGAAGCAGTTATCTAAAATTAAACTTCCTCTCTGAATTATGCAAAGCAGCATTAATATCATTCTAAGTGCCAAGGTCGTTGCTGTTCACTTTAGAATTTCATACTATGAGGCAGCAAAGAGAAGCGTGTGCTTCTGTCCTCTGCCTCTGAGAACCACTCTCTAACAGCAGGGCTGTCAGCTTGACCACATGCTCAGCTGATTTGTAAAGCAGGTGTATTTGCCCTTAATCAGTAGCACAAAATACCCACACTGCAGGCCCCCCACAGAGTATGTAACCTCAAACTGTCTTCAGCTTACCTTTCATCAAGCACCAGTTGAGAGGAACAACATGAGGGAAGAGGGGTCTAAAAGGACATAAAATCTATCCATTCCTGTAGAAATTTACAATCAGAATATCAGAAAACCCAAAGATTTGCATCACATCCTCTTAGCCTCTCACTGGGTTCCCATCATTGAGCTAGGTGGCAAGAGTTTGGCATTGACTAACACTCAAGAGTTATTTTAAGAAAATCTTGTACAAAACCACATCAAATAAATGGAAGTATCTAAAGATGTTATTTAGGACATTGCTCATTGCACCCTTCATATTACTATGCAAAGTGTTCCCATTTTTCTTTTTCCGCTTCTTACTATCTATGAAGGATTTCTTTCTCTTATTGTCAGTATGGACTTCAATTTGTGTTTTGATTTGTTTTAGGCTGGATGAGCAATATGACTTAAGATCATATTTCCTTTTTGACTTTGGTTCTTAGGAAACTCAAAATCAAACAACAGGACACTTTCAAAAGCTACATAGACTTCATATGTACTGCTTTCCCCTGGGCTTATTTTCAATGCTTACCATATTTCTCATAATTCCTCCTTTAAATATATACCACCGTAAGGCATTTTGGTTTTCTGTAGAATGATTCCAGTGATAAAGAACAGGATTCTCATGAAAACTAAAAATTTATCCAACGACCCATGGAGACATTTTTTTCTGCACAGATCTTTTGTGCAAACAATCATTATTTCCTGATTTTGGTAAAATTCCAACTTGCTCATTTTCAGTAAATTATTTAATATGGTATATATTTGTAACATGTGTGTGATATAGCTCCATGGGAGGGAAAATTAAGCACCTATTTAAGAGATATGTTGTTATTTTTATTTAACAAACACCTTTGTAGTGTTCGAGGACTTTACAACTACTAATGCTGGTATTTCTTGTAACAGCCCCCAGAGAGAGGTACTATTTTATTGCCATTTGACAGATGCGGAAACTAAAGCAGGGAGTGGTTAGGTAACTTCATTAAAGTCATGCAGCCGGAAAGAGAAAAGGTGTGATTCAGATCCAAGCAGTCTCCTTCTGGAGTTTGTGCTCCTAATGATTACACTAGGCTGAATTTGAAGACTGTTGGGTCATCCTATAACTGCAGGTAGCAGATTTGGTTAATTGGGCTGTTCTTTGCTATCTGTTTTGTCTTTCCTGCTACAGTAGGAGTACCACCGGGCCTCATACTGTGCTTTGCCGGTTGTACACACATCAATCAATACGTGTTTAACGTGATTTTGTAGAGGACAGTAGCGACTGATTTGTAGATGTTATAGAATGTTAAAATGGAGGATCTTTTTTCCTAATTTCAGCTGCTATCTTGAGATGACAATAAGTCAAAAAACAGATTGCTACTTCTACTCTACAAAAGGAGGTACAAGACTTGCAAAGGAGAGCACTGACACCTGTTTTGGGGACCCTGAATTAATTGCCTATTTTCAGATCATTAAAGAGGTAAGAAAGGTCAAGAAGAGATGGATAAGTGCAAGAGGATTTTTGGAGACAACTGGGCTGTGATGTGATTTGCATGTACTTCCGAAGTGGAAGGTGACTTTTCCCTTATGGCTAGTACAGAGCAAAGTGAGTTCAAGGAAATATCTCAAAGTTTGATACTTGTCTCCTGGAACTTGGTGGCAGTGGTGGGTTAGCAATCCACTTGCTCCTTCCTGGGATTGGATCTTGTCTCAGAAATAATCAAGGAAGGGAACTGTGACTGGCTGATGCTCTGATACGAAAGCAGAGATGTACTACTGCATCTGTGAGTCGAGTTCACTAGAACAAATGACATGTGAGCACTACCCAAAGACCATGGGTTAGAGGCCCCAAACAGAACTGTGTTGTATCACATCCAGGAGGGCCACTGGTAGGGCACGGGTGGGAGGCTGAGTGGTGAAAACAACTCAACAGAAAGAATCTGAGGTTGCAATGGTGAATGGCCATGGACTGAGGCAGAAATCCTAAATAACCACCTTTAGGTAGTACATTTACCTACCTCATGGAATTGCAGGTAAGAAAATGCAATGATGTGGTTAAAAGCACTAAAGATCCCACTAAAATGTTCCCCAAAAGTGGCCCCCGGAGTCTGTTTTTGGTATAGACTAAGCCTAGCTAGATGGCTTCTATTGTATTAGCTAAGGTCAAGGGGATCCCTTATCTTCTCTTCCTTTTCCTGTTTTATGTCTGGAGGAGCCAGGAAGGAGGAAGAGAAGTGAATATCACTGAAACAAGAGGAGAAACAAGCTCATCCCCTTATCCCGTGCAACTAGCAGCTCCCAGGCTGCCCAAACCGGGCCCATTAACTGGCTTTAACTCAATTTGTACTTATTATTACAAACAAGTGAACTCAACTTACTTTCTAAGTAAGTTGTAGTGTAAAAATGAATCCAAGAGTGACAAAAGTAGTGTTGAGACTTTCCCTGGACTTCCCTGGCATGAGGAAGAAATATACAAAATGTACAAACTATGAAAAAAGTCTCTTTACCTTTTTGAGCAAAAGGAAATGTAAAATGCATATTTTTCTAGGATATAGAAATCCCCAGATCGTGCAGGGATTCATTACTTGGAACATAAAATAAATAATAAATAAATAAATAAAAACTGTTAAGGAACAATGAGGGTTGGTGATGCAGGCAGAGTTTCTGACTTTTAATCTATGCCTATCCTTTCCTGGATATGTTGATATGGTCCTTTGACTTCTAAAACCTTTAACATTTCATGAATTGAAACTCCAGTCAGCTAGAACAGAACTGAATATCACCAAAGTAGGTTCAGACAACAGACTCCACATGAAATCAGACATAATTTACCCTATCCAGGCTGCATTAAGCCAGACAGTCAACATTTTTTCCCTGAAAACTAATGAATTTAAAAAAGTGCACCTGAGTAGCACAGTTGGTTAAGCATCCGATGCTTGACCCTTGGTTCAGTTCAGGCCATGATCCTATGGTCATGAGATTGTGTCCCATGTTGGGATTCGCACCCAGCTCAATCTGCTTAGGACCCTCTCTCCTATGCCTTTTTAATTGCCTGCAGCTCCCCTCCCACCCCTGCCCCACCCAGCTCATGCTCACTCTCTTCATTCTCTAAAATAAACAAATAAATCTTTACAAATGCACATAAACCACACAATATTAACATGAACCATATTTAGAGGACCAGTATTTCTGATTCCATTCAGAAACTGTAAATATTCTCAAACACGCCCCTCCCATATTGACAGAATAGCAAGTCATTTCAATTATATAAACAATAAAGCTTGCTAAACTTTCTTGCCAAAGGATAATTACAATTTAGAAGAATCCATTTCAAATTCTTATTCTCTGGGATTAAATGTGATTGTCTCCGGCAAATTCTCATGAATATTGTATTAGCAAAACCAGCAGTAATTTCACTGGACATGTACTGATCTTTCAGCAATGTATCTTTCTTGAAATAGATAACTGGCTCACATATAATTTCAAAAATCTATTATGAGAATATCAGTAACAAGGCATTTATAATTTAATGAAGTCTTTCCATGGATTCATTAAATAAATAGTGACAAAAGTAATTATTGATTTTTTTTCACAAAAGCTCATTTCTGAATAAGGATTATATTAGTAAACCAAGTTAAAAAGAAACACGAAAGGTGACACTGGAAAGGAACTTGAAGGTTCTAGCAAGTGTTACCATAGTTTCATGCACCTTTTAATTCCAGCTGAAATCACATATTCACTTGAAAGATTTATTTTAACCAAGATTACAATTTAAAGGCATACTTGATATCTTGGGCATATTCAAGCAAGACGTGTCTGTATGTTACAGATGCAGATCTATTTCAATCTGTATGCATACAAAATAGGTAAAGCAGAATACATAAATGTAAAGATTTATCTTGTATATGGCATACAGGTATGTCCACTGATTTTTTTTCTCCTATTCTGGGGATGTTATGTAGAATCCTGTGGCTCATGGAAAACAACCAAAAATGAAAATAAAAAAAATTATCTTCCATTAGTTTTATTTGTTTACCATAATTTTATTAGAGTATCAAGGTGCAAACAAGATGAACAAGGGTGCAAGCCTTGTTGGCTTGTAGATCAGCAAGGGCACTTGCTTCTGGTCTACAAGCTTCTGTTGTGAAACACACGATACAGTCCTATAGTCCAGGGCCCCACTTTGGGTAAAACTTGACAATGCCTTCAAATATACTGAATGCTTATTCTCATTTCAGAATACAGAACAGCTTCCATGGTACAATTTCACATTGTCAACTGAAATGGGAGTCAGGTTGAATGTTCTGTTTTGCTCCTCCAGAGACTAGTTCTCCTCCAGGGAAGAGAACTTGTAAGGCCTGAGGGGGACTCTGGGGCCTGTAGTCACCACGGAGTGTGTCAGACAGCCACCTGTTCTCGAAACAATGGACAGATTTGGATGATTGCTTATTTAACCCAAATACATTTCCAAATGAATGACTAAGACGTCTTCCTACCTGGTAGAGACTGTGTTTACCAATCTAGAGATATTTTTGCTCTAGTTCTCTTAACCTGGCATTGAGCTGGAAATGCACTCCCCCCTCCCCTGAATTAAAACACACACACATCCTCAACATCATTTCAAGAACAAGAAGGTACTGCTGCCTTGTCTCCCACTTTCCCCACTGAATAATATTTTTATTCATTTAGCTAATAAAAAATGGAACATATGACGCGTCTTACATTGGGCAAAGTGTGTGGACAGTACAAACATGTAACGTGCATTCTCTGTCCCACAGGAAGTTTTTAATCAAATCAAGAAGACAAGTCATGCATGCACATATTCACACCCAGAATCCAGTTGAGGGAGCAGTAAGGAGGAGCGGGGTACACTGTGAGGAACTGCTCTCAAGGGCCTCAGGGAGCCTCTGAATGGGTGGCAGGAGCATTAGCATGCAGACAACTGTAGTACAGCTAGTGGATACCAATGACACTCAGGGATACAGAAGACATCTTCCCTCTGTCTCGCATCCCTTTCCAGGGCCTGCATCCCAGAGTGGTTCCCACAGGCAACCCACTGAGGTCTAGACGATTTATCACTTAAAACTCCCACCCAACCTGAAGGCTAAGTGCTGTTTTTTTCTTGTTGACTTAGAGAGTTTAAATAATGTGTCCCAAATCATAATGCTAAGAAATATCAGTGCTGGGACCTGAATATGGTGGAGGAGCTTTCTAAAAAAAGAATAATTTCAACAGTGTCCATGTTCTGGGAAAAGACCTTGAAGCCAAAGCATGCTCAGAGGACCGAGTCAAGAACAGGACAGCCGTAGCAAAGTGCATCTTTCCTTTTTGCTAATTACATTTCATAGCACCACACAGCGAGGAACCAGAAGTGGGAGAGATCATCAGTGATGTCCCTTTAGAAAGGTCTCATTTAGGGGTAATATATCCTAAGAAAAAAGTATTTTTTTCTCATCAAATCTCCATTAGGAGTAGTATGCTTTTTCTAAACCATCTCCATTCTACAGAACTCGAGAGTTCCTTCGATTCCATGAAACTACATCCTGGACAGTGATACCATCCTTCTCGAGGCTTCTACTCATCTCTCGGTCCTCAGAGTATCTAATACTCTGTGTAAGCCTGTGACAATCCTCCCTCAGGTACTTCTGTAGGTGTTAGTTTTAATGTCTCAACTGTATTATGGAAAGCCTGAGAGTAGGAAAAAAGACTGACTTATGCCTCATTGCATACTTCACAGCACTTTGCAGACCACCTGTACATTTGTAATTTTCCAAAACTCTTTCATATACAGTTTTTAATTGAGATATAATATCACATATCATAAAATGTGCCCTTTTAAATTACATGCTTCAGCGGTTTTAGTATATCCACAAGGCCATGCAACCACCCTGTATTTAATTTCACATTTAATTTCAGAACATTTTCATCACACTGCAATTTCCTTTTGATGAGATAATGCATATAAAGTTCTAAGCACTCTTAATGGCTACTCAGCACCTATGAGCTATATTATTATTATTCTTACATTTGGAAAACATTGTTTTGCTCCTTAGTAGGTTGACGGAAGTTAATTAAAATAAGGCTTGAATTATATAGCCATTATAGTTTAGTTAGGACACATAATGTCTCACTGATCTTCACAACATTTGTGAAACAGCATGACTATTTTATAAATTGGGAACTAAAGCTCAAAAAGGCTGAGACCTTACTAAAGTCAGAACATCTATCTGTAAGGTGACTTAAGACAGAACAGTCTAAAATCGAATCATACTCACCTATGGGATACACTGTCCTGCCATTGGTTGTACTGATTAGGCAACCTCTATACCTCCTCCCATTTCAATGACACTGTAACTATGAAAAGCCTACATGAATGGCTAAGCACATAGTGCGTGAGCATGAACATACACACAATTTAGAAAATACTAGTTAGTTCTTTGAAATACATGAAAGACACTAAAATCTGAATGTGAGTTTTAGTTTTTTCAAAATTTATAAAATAGATGGACTGTAGCATTTTATTGTATGTTTAAATTAGGAATTCTCTAATTTGGGAAGGGCAGGGGGAATATCCCACTAGGGCAATGTCTCAGAGTAACCTGGAATGCCTTTGTAAATCATGTGTTCTTTCCTAAGAAATTATGACTCCTTTACTCCAGCAGGGATGGAGGGACTTGTCTTTATAAGCGAGAACTTTTGCCCTGCCAGGTGCATAAGACTTGATGTTGCTAAGTGAGAAGTGTGAAAGAGTTCTTTTGAGGACAGATAGTCACTGAGTTCCAAAAACAACATAAAGTGTTTTTAATACCTCCCTTTCCTCATATTATGTGTCTTTAGAGGAAATTAAATCAAAAATTAAAACAATATTAGGTGAAACTAGCCTATTAAGTGACTGGCTCATCTGTATTTGGAAAAGGCAGTAACTTAATGTGGATATTTGGAGATTGTCTCCATTTTGTTTGTTTGTTTCACCAGTTGAATCAAAACTAGATTATCCTTTAAGTTTGGAAAGACCTTCTTGAGACCTTATAAAGTTCTCTGTTGTGGCCATGGGTTCAGGAATGTCATCAAGCCTTTTTCGTTGTACTTACCTGTGGTTAAACAGCATATCATGTGTAGTGAAGAATGAAATAAAGCTATCTGATGCTCTTGGGAATCAAAATCTTCTCATTGGGATCATTAATTCTGTATTCCCATCCACTGAAATGGCAACCATCACCAAGTAGAAATATTCATCTTTAAATGTGCCCTTATCTATAAAGAATGTGTTCTATGATTAAGCATCTTCCCCTAAATAACAATTTTAAATGTCCAGAAATTAAACAGAGCAAAAAACAGTCACTGACTGGTGGACTATGCAAAGTTCATAATTTTTCAGTGGTAATGTCTCCGGTTTGAATACTTAGCCCATGGCACCTAATATAGCCTCATGACAAATTCCTCAGATCTGTGCAAGAAAAGCTAAGATTCAGACTGGCTAAAGTTTAGCCTTGTTCAAAGGGCAGTGGTCTGATCAGGCATAGTTTGTGGCTTTTTTGTTTTTGTGTTTTTTTTTTTTTAAGTTTTTTATTTCTTTTATTACTGTTGTTTCAAAACCCTTGGTTGGGTGTTAAATTAGCTTTGCTCACATTTTACAGTCATTCAGAAAACTGTGTGCAGTAAACATTGTGTTTCAAGTGCTGATTAAAACCATAACCTTTGTTTCTCTGCTTTTCTCTGATTCCTTGTCTTTGGAGCACTACACTGCTTATTATTACCTCCACCAGGAACTGGATAGGACATTAGGCTCTATCAATTCTGGTAGTTGTTGGCATTTCTATATAAAACGGTTTTTCTATAAAAAAAAAGGCTTGGGATTATTTGTGGATTTCATTTATTTGTTTTATCACAGGGCCATCATTTTTGGGGAGAGCTGACTATATAATTACAGTCGACTCTAACGTTCCAAATTTCCACAGCACAGAGTACCACATTTTTCAGACAAATAGACAAAACATTTTTGGGTATTAATTTTAGTCTTCTGTATGGTAAATGTTACCTCAGTAAGTAGATTTTAAGTAAAATACAATTGGCTTTTGTATTTTTTAACTATTAAAAAGATATCAAGAGATAAACACAATTATTTTTAATGCTTCAGTTGATGAATGTTTACGAGCTACACATGAAACGAAAAGGTCAGTATGGAAGGGATAACATTTTTTAAAGTTGTGTTTGGTAAATTGTGACTTGTAACCAGAAAAATAATAACGAGATAATATTTTCAAGTGTGTTTGATGGATTGACTTTTTTATAATGCTGTCTTGGTTTTCACAAGCCTCAAGCAGAGCCCTAATTGAAATGCATTACAAGAGAAAAGCTGACAGTGCTACCTTTCTCCTTTTCTTGCTTATTGACTTCTAGTCCAGCACTACCTGTGTGACGTCATTGGAAAAAGCGAAAGTATGTGTATGGGCAGAGAAAAGCATTCGCCAAAGATTATTTTCTATAGAATCAGCAAGGCTCTATTATTTCCAGCATAGCAAGTAATAATTTCTGCAGCCTTCAAAAATGAACGTATGTTTATGTGTATGATTTGGGCACAACAGAGCTTTCAGAAGAGCATATGGAATCTGTAAGGCTGAAATTCCTGAAGATTATGATCGTTCTTCAAACACTAATATTGCTGCAAAAATAAAACATAAAATAAATAAAATGATGTCGAGAAATGTTTATCAAGTCCCTATTAGATGTAGTGTGTTTCTCAAAACACTTTACCATACCTCCTAGGGCTCAAAAATTTTTAAATGTATTTGTTGGTTGTGTTTATTTTTTATTTTTTTCAAAGATTTTATTTATTTTTTGTTGGGGAGAGAAGGAGTGAGAAAGAAAGAATCAGAGGGGGAAGGGTCAGAGGGAGGAGGCAGATTCCCTGCTGGGAGGGGAGTCAGAGGTAGGACTGCATCCTGAGAGTCCAGGATCATGACCTAAGCCGAAGGCAGATGCTTAAAAGACTCGGCCATGCAGGTGCCAGTGTTGATTATGTCTAAATACATTTATTTCCCTAAACTACATGATTTTCTAGCATAAATGACACTCAAATTTTGGAAATATTTTAACACATGAGTTTTGTCCTCAATAATCTTTTGTTCATTCATTCATTCAACAAATACAAACAGACTTCTTACTATGCTGACATTCCACTAAGTTCTAAAGAAATGGTGATGAGCCAAGGTGCCCATCAACAGATGAATGGATAAAGAAGATGTGGTACATATATACAATGGAATACTATGCCTCCATCAGAAAGGATGAATATCCAACTTTTATAGCAATATGGACTGGACTGGAAGAGATTATGCTGAGTGAAATAAGCCAAGAAGAGAAAGTCAAGTATCGCATGGTTTCACTTACTTGCGGTGCAAGAGGGGTAACCTGGAGGACAGTGGGAGAAGGAAAGTAAATGGGAACTAGGGTAATCCAGGGACAGAAACGAAACAACAGAGACTTTGGACACACAAACAAACTGAGGGACTTGGAGGGAGGCGGGTGGAGGGATGGGAGAGCCTGGTGGTGGGTACTGGGGAGTGGAGCAGTGGGTGTGGGGAATGGGGAATGAACCTTGGAACACTGTGAAAAAAATTAAGTAACAACAACAACAACAAAAGAAATGGTGATTAACAAAACAGGCAGCACTGCTGCCAACATGAAGCTGAAGACTTGAATTATCTCTTTCTACGTTAAAATGTATATTAGCATATAAAGTGTGCTAAGTATCAAGAAGGAAAAAAACATGGTGTTAAGAGAGGCACTGAGTGGTTAAGGAAAGCCTCTTTGAGGAGCTAAAGATGAGAAGAAATCAATAATGTAAGAATAAGAGTTTGCCAGCAGAGTGTGTGCACAGCCCTTAAGGAACAAAAATGTGTGGATATAAAGACAGATGCTTTTTGTACAATTGTAGATACAGACAAAAATATATGGATTCTTCACAGAACCAGATAGGTCAATTATATGAATATATATAGGTATTATCTAGGAAGTTCATTTAGGAGATAAAAGTAGGTTGTGAAATTACATATTAAAAAACACAAAAGTCTATCATTTGCACAAATAAAGCAATTGGAAAATAGTTAAGCACACCTAAAAGATCTTCCCATCTAAGAAAGGAAAAATATTGAAACAAACATAGAAATGAACAGTATGCATCTTAACATTTATCTAGTTGTTTGTTCCTAAGTTTCATTTATCAATGTGCTTTATGAAATACAATATAGAAAGACTTTTTGAATCAACAGGGACTCCCACATTTTCCAAAATTCATTTGCTTCTACAATGTCAAAAATGATTCATCATTCATGCTTATATTTCAAAGCTAATGTAACATATTTAGTTTCTTTGTGGGTAGAATGTCTGGTTAACTTATTTCTCTAGAGACCCCTTTTATCTTAAGATGTAGCAAGAGTTCTCTGTACACTTTCCACCTTAAACATAGTGGTTGATATTACTAGATTGCTTTTTTTAAGCGAACTAAAGAAGGAAAAGTTTTCAACTTTGATCCTTTCACCTTCCTGTTCACCTGGAAGAGAAAATGAACAAGGTTGAATACCCATATCCCTAGAATGTATTCCAGGCACTGAGTTCCAAATAAGAAAAGGAATCTGCCCAATCATACTTCTGGAAAAAAATAAATGAATTCAAAATATGATTTTTTCCTGTAATTTTGCCAAGAAATTCGAAGACAAAATCATACAAAGTACTCAACTATAAATAACTCATGAACATTTTGAACCTGAGATAAATGTTCATTGTTATCTTCTTGAGAGCAGTAACCACTGGAGGTTCCCTGAGGTCATCCCTTCTTACTGTTTACCTAGAAGAGCCAGGGGATATTTTTAGAAGACTATGGATTCTGATAACAGGATGAAGATAGACAACAAGATAAATAGCTGGAACGAAGTCAAATTATCAGCCCTCTATAAAGGAACACATGCTCTCTCTTTCTCTTCCTCACTCCTTTGTCACACCAGCCTTTCATTTCCATGAATGTGCCATGTTCTGTCTCATCTTAGGATCTTTGCTCTTCTGTTTCTGTCTGGTTAACTCCTTCCTTGTTTCCCCCATCTTCAAATAATAGATCCCCTATATTTTGCGGGGAAAAGAACCTTGAGGACTTTAGGGTAGATCTAGGCATCAAATCTACTGAGTAAATGTACAAGGCTTATCTATGGAAATGCCCTTTTGTGGAGCAAAAACTGATTAATGTTCACCCCCTGAAGTACAAAAGAAAGACACTTAAAGGTCTGTCCTGACAATACTTGAAAAGTCAGTGTTGTATAGGAAGGCCATGTTTTGTGTGATTAATGGTATTCTTCAATGGACTTGGGCCAGCTGTGACAACCTTTAATCATTGAATATCATAGCAAGATTGATAAGCTATGATCTCATGTCCAACTTATACATGTACCCCTGCCAAACAAGTATACTCCTTCAAAATGAACACAAATCAAACCTAAATGAGAAGGTAAAAATCCACTGAGAAATTAATCATTAATATCATTCTAAGGCCAAACAGGAACTGCAGCTAACTTCTTCACTGTTTCGTGATAGCAGTGCCAAACTTCCCAAATGAGTGTGGATATAGAGGAAGGGCTCTATTTGGCAACAGATGGCGTGATGATGATGGTGGCGGTGATGGTGGTGATGATGGTAACGGCTACCCTGCTTGAATACTTGTGTGTTCCAGGCACTCCTTCTAGCACGTTATACGAGATACTGTACTAAAATATACGAAGTTATTTCCAGTTATTTGATGAGTCTCAAAATGCTTAATGACTTAACCCCAATCACCTCTCTAAAAAGTGTGAGAGCTGCGATGTGGTCTCAAGCAATCTGGTTCCATATTGTGTATGCTTAGCCATACCATGAGCCTCTCAAAAGGAGTCCAAGGTGCTAAGAAGAGATTACCATTTAGGTATGGTATCAATAAGCCTCTTGGGAAGTGAGAGACGTCAACAT
Source organism: Spilogale gracilis (assembly GCA_004023965.1). Lineage (NCBI taxonomy): Eukaryota > Metazoa > Chordata > Mammalia > Carnivora > Mephitidae > Spilogale > Spilogale gracilis. The sequence continues at coordinate 92,229 of PITA01000401.1, read as the reverse complement.
CCTTCTATTGTATATACTAAGCAATGTATCAATTGCTTTGCGAACCTTCACTCCTTTAGTCTTCACAGAAACACTTATCTGTCAGCCTTACAATCACCATGTTGACCATGTTTGAAACTCAAAGAAAGTAGGAGAATTCTCTAAAGTCAGAACTAAAATATCATCAAGTTTACACCCAACACAGGCCTATCTAGTTTCAAACTCATGTTTTTCAACCACCTCATGCTATTTCCCTCTGTACTTTCTTTAAGACCCACTGGAAATAAAGAGGCCTCAAGAGAGTATCCTGGGGCCTCTAACCCTTATCATTTTATAGGCTCTGAACACTGACAAACTTGCCAAGGAAAGAGTGGGTAGAGCACAGCAACTCTTCTTTCCTAGGCATTAAATTAGTCCAGGTGTTCAGAATTACTAGCAGGTTAATCAGCCACACTAGGGCCAGAGCGGGTTTTCTCCTACTTCAGGAGTCCTATGAACAGAAATGGAAGCATGATACCCTTTAGATTTAGTTATAATACTGAATGTCATCAGCTGCTCAAAACTTCTATGCAAGAGCCCTTGGAAAAATGGCCATTGTCTTTCCTATTTCCCCACTTGTCTGTATCCCTGTTTTTCCATATCTTTTTCCCCTAACAACTAACAGATTTCTTTAAAATCATTTTTAGTATTAGTTGTCATTTTGGGAAGATGTGCTTCAAACTTTCAATCAAATCCAACAGACTATGTCATCACCATAACAAAGCTAGTCATGAAGTTTTTTGCTAAACAAACTGTGACTCAGGTGGAAAGGAAATGAGAAAGTTAGTTGTAGTTTCCCCTAGTGATATACCTAATATTCAAAGAGAAATATTAATAACTTTCCAGCAGATGAAGTCTTCCAAATGTCATAATCAATAATCAAATAGATATAGATGTGAATTTTGTAACCAATTTGCATGTATCAAAAAAAGCTTTATAGAATACTGTTATATGAAACATTTAAATGGATTTAGAAGAAATAAACTGTCATTATTTTTATATCACAATAATACAGATAATTTAATAAGTAGTGTTGCTGAACTTTGAAATATGAATTGGCCCAATGGAAATATTTTTATATTACAATTTTTAAACTTAGTTAACTTTCTAGGTCATGATTAGAAATGTTAATAGTCTTGTTTCTTATTCTATCTCATTTAACCCCGCTCTTTAAAATATAATGACCATGTCTCAAATCCTTTTAACATTCTCCTTCCATAAATATTTAAAGTTTTCTATTAATAAATCAAAATTCTTCAAATTCTTCAATTTTATCTTAGTTGTTTGAAACCAGCCCCTCTATCACTGTCATCTTCTCTTTCTCCCTAAGCATGTAAGCCTGGGTCTAGTTTTTAATGACACCATTTTTAATTCAAGCTAATTTTATCCAAGATATTGCCCAAGAGTGTCAACTCTGTGAGACACTTCATGCCAAAAAACAGAAAGGTAATACCCATGTTGTGCTAAAACCTGAACAAAAAAATAACTGAAATTCTTTCTCCTCGAGAAAAGAGCATACTTTGATGTCAACAGAAACAGGGAAGAATATTTAATATTGGCTCGGGTTGCACTCCAATTAACAATAACAAGTAACCGTCTATGATTAAGTCACAAGATTCAACAATTACACTTAATGATAGGCGAGTAAGAGATGTGGGAAGCTTTTAAGCTTGGACCAAAATGCAATAAATATGAACCTAGCACAGTTGACTTGGTAACATTAAACTTCTGATCAGCTTTCCTACTCAAAATTAAATTATTCCATGTTCCCTTGAAATGATAATACAATTTCCTGCTTTGATTAACTCTATCAGGTATCTCAAAATTTGTTCTTACAATTTATTTCAACCAAAAAACTGACATAAAAAAAATTATGAGAGCATTTTCTAGAGAGATCGACACATTTCTCTCATAAGTTTAAACGCCAGCAAAGCATTATTTTTCATTTTTGTTTCTAAAGCAGCATTTAGCTTAAATCGTCACAATGTCCAGTCACTGCTACAAGAGCTGAACTGTTTTAACATGTTTTCCTAACAAATGACTACACCGACATTAATAGAGACCGCCAAAATGCACTGGTGATGGAAGACATGTTATTCACGTACACAATATATGATTATCAATTTAAAAAGTAGCCAACATTCAAGTTCTTCAAATAAATGCACACAAAAAAAGAGAAACTCAGTAATAACACCTAAAAAAACCATTCAACATCAAAAGGCTTGTCAAGCTGTGTTACACACACACACACACACACACACACACACACACACACACCAGCTGAGTGTTTCACAGGTATTGTTGAATTTTTATCCATTCTTGAGCCAAATCTTAATTTTAATTCAACTTGTTTTTTGGAATAGCATTTATTGTTTGATTTTTTTTTAAATAATCCCCCCATTTTCATTTTCCTGCTAGCCAAAACTCCCCTAAGAGTTTTAATAGTGACATGCTATCCTTCACTCTATTCAACTGAAAGTTATAAAAGGTACACTTCTGCCATCTCTTTCATCTTTAAAGAGACTATAGTGATTTTTAAAAATTACTATTTTTATTTAACTTTTTACTGGCCTTAGAATTGTTCTACCAAAAATACTATTGTAAGTTACTTTTTAGGACACTTTTTTTTTTTTTAACTCAATGACTACAATAGAAATACTATGCAAATTGTCAATCCCTTAGAAAACAGAATAAATTCCTACCCAGTTGTATACCTAGTTATGTTCATACACTGTTACAGAGCTGGAACTGATAAAGTGGTACAGAAATGACTAAAATTTTTAAAATTAGAACAGAAGTAACCAGGATAAGAGGCTCTTGGCCCAGACAATTTATGCCTCAGTTATTAAATAATATTGATAACAATATTCAGAAATAAGCTTTACTTGTCAATGAGTACATCCTATGTTCCCAGTTTAATCTTTTTAAATATGACACTGAACACAGTTCTGGCTAATAATGGTCACAAAATAAATATTTACTGAATATGACTGAATTCTCACATTAATTCTGAGAAGCAAATGCTATTATTACCATCATTTTATAGATAAAGAAATTGTGGCATAAAAAATGCTTATTCGTTTGCCCAAAGTCACTCTGCTACTCAGTTGAAGAATGAAGACTTGAATCGAGATCTGCTTATTTTAACTGCTACAGTGCTATACTGCTTTTGGTGAAAAAAAAATCACAGAAATAGAAAATTCCCAGTGATAGAACCTGCTTTAGAATAAAGAAAATGGTAGATACCCACCTAACTTCATAAAAATGGAACTTCCTCATATAAAAGTCAGTCAAATGTAGCACCCCCCCAACAAATCCCAATTCCATGGGCCAATCTATATTATAATCATAGGTTATAAAAATCTAATTGACACATTCCCTACATGTATTCAATAGCATGCAAATGAATAACTCACTATGACGAAGATGGCTGCTTCATGTAGTGCCATTTACTGAGTCAGTCCCTATGTGACAATTAATATAATTCATTTTAGCTTTATGATTCCGAAGTAAGGATTATTATGATCATTTTACAGATGAGGAAATGTGGCAAAAAATTACACAGTAACTAAGTATAAACCTAGGACTCAAGCTTAGTTCTTTCTGACTTCAGATGCCATGTGTAGCCATGTTGGGGGTACATCAAGAATGCCATGATGTTGCAAAATGAGTCAGTCTACTGACATGCATCATTAGGGCAAATGAGGAAAAACAATATGAATCATTAAGACAATTTCCACAAAGATATTTGATAAATTTAACACCATTCTTGATTTTTGAAAATTTTCACCAAGTAAACAAAAATAGAATAATATTCCTTGGCAGGTTAAAAGTAAATCTACTTTAAATTGACGGCCAACATCATAGGTAACACTAAAAGCACTTCCATTAAAGTAAGAAATAGATTTTTACATTATCACCATTATGTTTTAGCTTTGTTTTAGGTATGTCAATCAGTATGACAGGAAATGGAAATAATAGTTTAAATTATTGGGGAAAAAAGAGGAAAGCAATCCCATACTGTGGCTACCAACTGAAACTACACTGTTGCACACAAAATAGGCATTTGAAATAGCATAAAGGGTCAATCTTCAAAAAGCTCTTCGAAGAATGAGGCAGCCAATCACAAATGCATACCTCCTCATAAGGAATAGTAGGAGACATTCAACAAAATACCTTAGAATGAAAAAGAGAAACAGGAGCTTCATAAAAGTATATGGACATTTTTAGGTAAATGATTGTAAATGTTGACTCTTGATGATGGGTTCACTGAAGTCTATTATGTTATTTTCTCTCCTTAAGCTAGAAAATTTCCATGATAGAAAGAATGAACAATAAATGGTAGACTGAGCACCAAGGAAGCTGTAACTTTTGTCCCTAACTAAAGTCGTGACCTTGAACAAATTACTGGACAACACTGTTGTCTCCATTTCCTCATTTGGCTAAACAAATCTCCATTTTCTAGATCATCCTTCTCAGGTGTAGGATTCTATTCTATTCTATTCTATTCTATTCTATTCTATTCTATTCTATTCTATTCACACTTCTCAACTTAATATTTCATAATGGTTCAATTTGAGACCCAATGCTGAGCAGTAAATGGAACATTAGCCAAAAAGAGACAAAAGGAAAGAAAAAACTAATAAAAGGAACATAACTATAATTTCTTAATAGCATACTCCTTCTATTTGCTTGAGATTTGTGACGGTTTATCCTATAAAACAAAACAAAACAAGGAAAGAAAGGAAAACATTCAAATCTGGTTTCCACCAGGAGGCTGAGATGTCCTGCCAATAATTGCTACAATGGTCGGGAGTGAAGACCCTGCACTCAGCTGGTTCTCCATCATGACTGCAGATACATTCACTTTGGTCGGGCCAGGAACTATATTGAGATAGTGTAAATGTATCCACAGAGTAATGTTTCACTTTTATTTTAGGGTGAGTTTATTTTCATTTATCAATGACCATATTGAATGATGCTTCCTGGGTTTTGCTATATATAACCTATCAAAAATAAAGACAGTCTAGAACACAAAATAAAAATATATTCAGCATGATTATACTGACAATGGTTTTGATTTATATACAATTACACTTTCATGATGCTGATGTAATTACCACAATAAACCTATGTTTTCTGTGTAAGGGAAACCTTTGTTAAGCCTAAGGGAGATGGCACGGCCATCTGAAATTTCCCAGCCTTTGTATCAAGCTAAGGTAGATGTACAGCTCTTTTTTGAAGTACAATGGGCTTACGCACCCCATAAACCCATTGTAACATGAAAATATCATAAGTTGAAAATGCATTTAAATACACCTAACGTATGGTACATCAGAGCTTAGCCTAACTGACATGAAACATGCTCCAAACAATTACGTTAGTCTACAGATGGAAAAAATCATCTAGCACAATGCCTGCTTTATGAGAAAGTGTTGATTTCACATGTAATTTATTGAAGACTTGTACATATATCAGGTGTTCAGGAGCGGCAGATCACTGTTATTGCCCAGCATCACGAGAGAGTATATGGAACACCACGTATTACCACTCCAGTAAAAGGTCACAATTCAAAATTTGAAGAAGAGTTTCTACTGTATGTTCATTACTTTTGCATCATTGTAAGGTGGAAAAATGGTAAGTTGAACCATCAGAAGTCAGGGCACTGCCTGTATAATGCAAGCCACAAGTAGGGCATAGAGAAAATCAATAATCACTACCAAGAGAACACCAGGTATCTCTCCACACTTAGCAATAAAGAGTTGAAAAAGCAGACCTCTTATTTTTGTCTGAACGTCAACATAAAAAATAATTTCAAGTCTAACCCTCTTTCCAACTTTACATGCGTGTGTGTGTGTGTGTGTGTGTGTGTGCACGTATGCAAAACAATGTCTTGGGCAATAAAAAATCTTTGAGGTGGCATCTGAATAGAGATGCTACCAATTCTAGAATGTCTTTTTGTCTTGTTTCTCCATTATTGGATAGTAGCGGTTACCAGATATAAGTCAACAATTCAAGTGAGTGAATATTTTCCTCCAGGTTTTGATTTAGACTATACAATGTATATTGACTCCTTCACATTACTAGTCATAAAAATTTTCTATTGTTCCCCTATTGACAGTTTAAGAGAGTGCCTATAAAGCAGAGTTTCCTTTTAAAATATCAGTACTCTAAAAGATAAAATTGTCAGTATCTTCAGTTTTTCATTTCCTTTCCAGAATTTATACTTTTGAATTTTCTCCCATTAGGTATAATGTTTTATTTCCATCATATTTGCTTAGATTATTTAGAACTTCAAGTTTTAAATAATTGCAAACCACTATTTCTTTTGAGAACTATAAACATAGGAAATTTATAGGATTTCTCTTTTGGTCCCTTATTTTAGATTGCTCTGTGATGCATCGGGAGGTAAATGGGGAAAAAAATAAGAGGAGCTTTGCCAGTGACTGTTAATATACTGACTAATAAAACAACCAAAACCTTAGCACTGGAAAGAGGTCTTAGACCCAGATTCTCCCGCAATGCAGGAAGCTATACCCTGACAAAGGAGATGTAAGTTCTACTTGAAACTTGCCAGTGATGTTGCTACTACTCAAAGAAGCCTATTCATTTTTGAAAATCCTTTTGAACTGAAAGTTACCCCTCTTTAATGTGTCTGCAGTAAGAATCAATACAGTGCAATCTGTATCCTTTTCCCATATGACAACACTTCAAGATTTTGAAAACTGTTATCCCGTCTACTTTCTTCCACCCCCAGCTCAAGATTTCCCCTGGAGACCCATTTTTCCATTCTTTAACTATCAATCATTAAGAGAAGTGGTTTTTTTTCAACTGTTTACCCTTCATATATATAGTTTGTTAATAAACTTAGATTCTCAAGGAACTTAACACAGTACCTTGACTTAAATACAATACATAAGATGGGTGCTATACAGTGTACTATCTTCATTAAGGAATTATTCATCCATCAATATTGTCTGGGTTTTTTTTAATAGCCATGCTCACTAGTTGCAAATAAGAACATTTAGTAGACTATAAATCCTCAGACCTGTGCACACTGTTCAGGAAGCCAGATATCTGCCCTGTATTTTTTTTTTTAAGATTTTATTTATTTGACAGAGAGAAACACAGCCAGAGAGGGAACACAAGCAGGGGGAGTGAGAGAGGGAGAAGCAGGCTTCCCGCCGAGCAGGGAGCCTGATGCAGGGCTCCGTCTCTGGTCTCCGGGATCATGACCTGAGCTGAAGGCAGTCGCTTAACCAGCTGAGCCACCCAGGTGCCCCTCTTCCCTGTATTTATCCTTATGAAGTTCAAATTGCAATTATAGGACTTTACCAGCCCCTCCAGATCTTTCATCTGTGTTACTCTTGCTCAACACTTTTTCTTCATCCAAAATACTCTTTTCTAGCTCTGCCATCTCAAAGCACTAACTCTCTTGTTTATCTTGGGCTTAAATTTTCTCAAGTTCATATTATCCTTTCTATGATATCATTATGTTTGGTGGAAAGAGGAAACCTAAACAGGTGTCAGACAACATCACTATCTCTCTTCCCTTGTCATTATACCCTGTAAGCCAAGCAGATCCCCTCCTTGTCCATCACTTTCCAGACAACCAAAACAAACTCATGTTACACAAGATTCTGTTTATTCTAACTTTAGACTTGAGTCTATATTTACTGGCTCAGAACAATCTCTCTCTCTTTCTCTCATATCATTTTTGGCTTTTCAAGCATCTTTTAAAATACTGTTTTAAAAATATTTTGAGTTGTGAACCCTTGGATGGAGACAGAATCCTGAGAGGCTTCAAGATCTCTGCCATGGCCTTGACATGTAGTGTAGAATTCATCATCAAATATGCCTGCGGGTGTGTCCCAGTCCCTATATTCTTTAGTAGAACTGGAAATAAATATCAAATCTGGCCTAGAGATCTACAGTAGGGATTATGAGAGCTTTCAAAAAAAAAAAGAAAAAAAAGAAGAAGAAGTGTTTAAAATGATGTCAAGGTAAGTTCTCAGCCATTATTTGCATATTAACAATACCTTCCTAGATATAAAATGATCATCAAAAGAAATCAGGAATTCATAGATTTTTTTTTAATTAAAGATTTTATTTATTTGACAGAGAGAAACACAGCTAGAGAGGGAACGCAACCAGGGGGCGAGAGAGAGGGAGAAGCAAGCTTCCATCAAGCAGGGAGTCCGATGAGGGGTTCCATCCTGGGACTCTGGGATCATGATCTGAGCCGAAGGCAGACACTTAATGACTGAGCCACCCAGGCGCCCCAGAAATTCACAGATTCTTTGTTTTTTTGTTTTTTAAAGATTTTATTTATTTATTTGACAGAGAGAAACAGAGCTAGTGAGGGACCACAAGCAGAGGGACGGAGAGAGAGAGAAGCAGGCTTGCTACCGAGCAGGAATCCCGATGTGGGACTCAAGCCCAGGTCTCCAGGATCATGACCTGAGCCGAAAGCAGTTGCTTAACTAACTGAGCCACCCAGGCACCCCTTCTTTGGTTTTTTTGAATGTGAGTCAGCCAAGTGCCTATGCCATTTATGTTGCCGATATCCTGAGGACGCTTCCCCTCTCATCACTCACACCTCCAAATACCCAAATCCTACCACTCCTTTGATATCAAGTCCCAGCGCCACCTTTTCTAAAAGGTCTTCTTTGAGAGTCCTTCTTGAAGCCCTTATTACCCTTGGATCTGATTCCTGCACAATGCGGATCTTGAAATTATGGTGATTTTGCAACTCATCCCTGAAGCCCATTATCTGGCATGGAAATTGAACCATAGTAGGTGCTTAATAAAAATCTATTAGATGAGTCAGTGATCCCATTCCCAAGCTAAAATTAATTTCTTGCTCTCCTGATTTTGTATATACTTATTCCTGTAATTATCTGTGTGTATGACTCTTCCGTCTTACTACCTTATAAAGCTTTTTGAGTTCATCTATGCCACTTGACCTCTGGCTGATACGCAATGCTTCAGCATATAGTAAACACTCAAAATATTTTTAAATGAATCAGTGTCTACTTTTCACCATTGCTATGGTATTATTTGTTCACAGAAGTTTTAAAATCTGTACCCAAAAAGATCACTCATAACTTGCCTCTTTGACATCTGTTCGATAATCCAGTGACTACAATTCTGCCTATACAAGTAATCTATCCATAAGTCTCTCTCTAAAAAACCTTCAGAAAATTTAACTCCAATTCTAGGATAATCTTTTTATGATTCCCTTTATCCTTAATACACATTTACAATCTATCTTAATACGCTGAAAGGTGAGACAGGAGGAAGATCATATAATTTGTATTAGGCTACACCTAATACCACTAGTCTTGGGTGCTTCTATGGAACTCCTTAATTTGGGGTATCAGTAAACTGAAATGACTTCCACTAAGACAGTAATCATTTAATTGGTCAATTACTCAGTATTCAGTATTTCTATCATGCAAAGGACTATACATGATATCAAGGATACAGAACAAACTCTGACTGCATCTCTTTCCTATTTTTGAGGGTATACATAAGTACTGACTTATCAATGCAAGACATACAGAAACTGAACTCTATTAATGATATAAAAAAGTATATCGCCAACTGGGAGAAAATATTTGCAAAAGATATTTCTGATAAACAACTTTTATCCAAAATGTACAACAAACTCTTAAAAGTCATCAATATAAAAATAAGCTATTGAGACTGGTGAGTCACAGACCTGTACCCCTGAAGCAAATAATACATTATATGTTAATTTAAAAACATGAGAAAAAAGCTATCAGATTAAAAAATAATTCAAAGACCTGAACATTCACATTGCCAAAGAAGATATACAGATGACAGATTAAGCATATAAAAAGATGCTCAACATCCTATGTCATGCATGCAAATTAAAACAATCAGATGCATCTACACCCCTAATAGAATGGCCAAGATCCAGAACACTGACAACCCTGAATACCGGTGAGGATGTAAAGCAATAGGAACAATCATTCATTGCTGGGAAAGCAAAATGGTATGGCTGCTTTGGTAAATGGTTTGGCAGTTAAAAAAAAAAATAACTAAGCAAATAATGGGGCGCCTGGGTGGCTCAGTTGGTTAGGTGTCTGCCTTTGACTCAGGCTGTGATCTCGGGGGTCCTGGGATCGAGTGCCGCATTGGGCTCCCTGCTCAGTGGGGAGACCGGTTCTCCCTCTGTCCCTCCACTCTCCTTGTGATCCCCCTCTCTCTCAGATAAATAAATAAAATCTTAAAAGAAAGAAAACTAAGCATATTCTTACCATATGATCTAACAATTGTATTCCCTGGTATTTAACCATAAGCCGAAAACATGTCCACAGAGAAGCTGCACACGATGTTTATAGCAGCTTTATTCATAATTGTCAAAACTTGAAAACAACCGAGTTTATTACACACATAAGCTGTAGTATATCCAGACAATGGGATATTTTATTCAGTGCTAAAAAGAAACCAAGAAAACACATGGAGAAACTGTAAATGTGTGTCACTATGTAAGAGAAGCCAATTGGCTTCTGAGGCCAAAAGGCTGTACTGTATAATTCCAATTGTATGACATTCTGGAGGAGTCAAAACTATGGAGACAGTAAAAGAATCAGTGGTTACCAGGAGCTGGGAATAGAGGAGGAATCAATAGGCAGAGCACAGAGCATTTCTAAGACAGTGCATACTGTGTGATATAATAGTAGTGGAAACATGTCATTATACATTTGCCAAAACAAGAGACAACCCTAATGTAAAGTAGACCTTAAGTTATAATGATGTGTCTATATAGGTTCAATGGCTCTAAGAAATGTACTGGTAGAGTGAGAGATGTTTATAAAAGGGGAAGCTATCCATGTGTGGGGACATGGGGTATAGGGGAAATCTCTGTACCTTCCATTCAATTTTATTGTGAGCCTAAAACTATTCTAAAAAATAAAGTTTATTAAATTTTAATATACATAATATATTAAACTTATATAACTTTATATAATATAAAATATATATATTGTATAATATATGTAAGTTATAAGTATAAACACTGATTAGGAAAAAATACAGTAGGACCACAGAAGAAATAAATATTTGAGGTGCCTAGGAGTCCATTCAAGCTGAAAAAATGCCAACAAGAATCAATATTCCTTGAGCACCAATTCTCACTTTAGCAATTTACATGTACTTTCTCATTTAATCCCTACACCCACCCAATGGGGAAGTACCATTATTAGCTCCATTTTGTTTATGGCCCGAGATTTATAATGGTCAATAACTTTCTCAAGCTCACACAACTAGTGTAGGCAATAAGCAATATACAAATCTAGGCCTATCTGACTGCATAGTCTGGGATTAATTAACCATGACCTTATACTACGTGTCTTGAAGAAAAAAGGAGAAATCAGGTGGACATATACAACAGAAAAGGCAAACAATATGGGAGAAGTGAAATTCACTTCTGGATATCTTGCAATCTAGACAGCTTTATGCTTCCGTTATTTTTATTTAATATTTCTTCAAAACTGCTAGTGTATAGCCAATACAATGATAGCAGTCTTCCTGTTATATCAGTATTATATTTATATTCAATTTATAAACAGTCTGTCTTATTAAGAAGGCTTAATAAGAAAAAATAATTTTTCACAGGGTCAGTCTCGGGGCTAAGCAATTACATTTGCTATCTTTTTAATACTAGTACTTAGATTTCTTGCCTAATTGATTTTTGAACCTTTCCACATGTGCCTGAAGACATAGCTTGAAATTCTCCCAAAGCTCAATCTCCCTGTGTTATTGTGACTAACAATTTTTAATATAAGGCAAACACATTGCAAGCTGAAGAAATAATTGCTTGCACCTCTTCCTGGGGTACTCTCAAAAGCTGCACAATTTTTGTTGATCTTCCACTGGTTCGACAATTGAAGTTTATCAGAAAGATTTATGACATGGTACAGCAGGCTCTAATAAATAGTTTTGGGAAGCTGGGGAAACTCCCTGAAGTTAGTTATTATCTGAATCTCATAGGGGTAATTAGAGATAAAACCTAAACTACTAAGTCAGCAGTTAAGAAACACAACAAATTATCAATTAAACCTTTGTCTGTGTTTGGGGAAGAAGGTGGGGTGAATTTGCAATGAGAAGAAATCATACATTCTAACAGTCAAAGATTAGACCTGGAAAGCATTTCCCACACTATCTAGAGATTTCAATGGGGTCAGATCACAACGGAAAAAGGACACTCAAAATAAGGATTCTCAAAATAAGTCACCAAAATTGCTTGCATATCTAAAAGTGGAGGGCTTGAATATGTACAGATGTAGGGCTTAATAAAGCAAGAAAAATCTTTGCCTCTTCCACATAGCTCCTCTTCTGAGGGATAGGCAAAAGCCTCCTCCTCCTTCACCCCAACTCCTTGAAGTTGACATTTCTAAATAGTTTCAGGCAAATCGAGCAACAGCAATTTCAAACATTTTGTAGTGTTAGTAGTGTTGATGGCCTTTTCTCAAATACAGGACAGTAGCTATTGATTGGAGCTACTTTCTTTCTAATATTTGTGACTTTGCACTGTTCTTATCCTGTGATGCCTCCTGCTAAAAAGGACTTACAAATTCCTGCACCTTTCTGATATCTTCCAAGGGTATGGGCTGGGGAGCCCTGGGAGGCAGTAGGATGTCAAGGGAAACTAACCATTTTCATGAATTTCTGAAATGAGTCACAAAAATAACAGAAAATTACCTGTGTGTGTTTATGTGTGTCCGTATATACTTAATGTGCATGTGCAGGAAAAGCCTTGGAAATAAAAGAAGCAGATATTTAAAAAATACTCCTTTGTGATTATTTTTTTCAGAATATGTTTGGACAAGAAAATAAGAACTGAAAGCAGATATTCCTTGAAACACTGTCAGCCCATACCCTGCTGCTTTCACATACAAACTCCTGGTAAATCTATACAGTTCTTTTCAGTCAGCAAAATCCCCAGAGTGTCATGCAAAATAACTGCAACTTTTTAATTACCAAATTATTAGCTATTCCCATGAAAATGTTTGAACCTGAAGATGAGGGGAACAAAGAGCCAAGAGGAAGATTTTCCATACCCTGCTCCCCAATCCATAATTCAAACACAAGCATAAATTGAATAAGCAAAATAAAATTTATGTGCAACACACATTGGAGTTTGAAAGACAGAAGGCAGTATTTAAAAATACGTACTTAAGACAGAATATAATCAGAATAGTCAAATACAGAAGTGAAGATGGATTTTAGGAGCAAGTGTTAAGTGATTACACCTTCTTCCAAAAATTATTTCTTGTTATGTGACTCAAAAAAGAACAATCTGCTTTAGAAAATATAAGTAATAGACTAGTGTGCATGTCTCAAACAGCCACCAGAAGAGTTTCAATGAGTACTTCTCACCGATTCAGTGAGCCAAATCAGAAAGCCTCAGGCTGTCAGGAAAAAAAAAAATCTTTTTCACCTGTAAATTTTGACAAGAATGTGACAAAAATACATAAGATACACTCACCAGAATTCCTATTGTGAAAAATACTAGAATTGGCCCACGGCCTCTATTGCTAAGAAATTTAATGTGATTACCTTTTTACGGTATTGTCTAAATCCTACATCATTGGTAGGATCTTTGTTAGATGTATATCCAGGGAAAAAAATAAAGAAATTAAAGAGAGACTTATGTGTTCTTTCTTCTATTGTAGGAAAGACAGATTAGGCCAGCCAAATTCCTGGAGAATGACTGTGATTTAACAAATGAACCTGGAAGTAAAGGTTTTTATGGGAAAATACAAAAGTAAATTCTTCGTGTTATACTTAACAGAGTGTATCTCTGTACGAGGATACTGAAAAAGAAGACTGTAGTATACGGATTCCCAAACTTTAGTGTGTTTATGAGTCATATGAGATATTGTTGAAGAGGAGATCCTGACTCAGTAGATCTGGGGTGGGTCTTGAAATTCTAAATTGCTCATAAACTCCCAGGTTATGATGATATCACCAGTCCAAAGAGCACAGCCTGAATAGTAGGATATAATGTAGACAGAAGTTTGATTGATAGGAACAATGTTTTAAAGAAATCTTTAAATACTATGAATGTAAAGTATATGCAGTTTCCCTCCACTCCTTTGCTCTAGCTTCCTAAGATTATAGGTGGAGCATATTAAGTATATTTTTTCTTTCTTTTCTTTTTTTTGAGACAGATTGGAATAGCAATTTGACTATGATACTCTAATTGGTGAAGTTTTCAGCTGGAGAAAAACTGCAATAAAAGAGGGTGTCTTCTAAATAAATTTTTCTTTCTCTAGATTTTAAAAGTAGCTGAACAAAGAGTGTGACTCTGTGTTTGACTTTGTTTTCATCAAATTCGAAAGCAGACTCCATAACTCTTTTTAGAAACTGTAGTAGTGAAGTGCTGAGCTGCTGATCTCAAGAAATCTGGGGGTCCCAATGGGCTTAGTGGTTACTGAGCCAGATGATCAGATCTTCCTTCCATTGGTTGTAAAATGGATCATGATGTAATCAAGGATAGACATCAGTCAAAACTTCCTTTAAATATAAGTCTAGAATGCATTCTAATTCACCAGTAGGAAGGGTTACTATGCCCATTTAAAGCCAGATTTATTTTTAAAGATTTTTAAAAAGATTTTATTTATTTATTTGACAGAGAGAAACACAGCTAGAGAGGGAATCCAAGCGGGGGAGTGAGAGAGGGAGAAGCAGGCTTCCCACTGGACAGGGAGCCTGATGTGGGGCTTGAACCCGGGACTCCAGGACCGTGACCTGAGCAGAAGGCAGTTACTTCATGACTGAGCCACCCAGGCGCCCCAAAGCCAGATTAATTTTTGTTTGGGAAAAGACTGTATCACAAAAGATACAATACTTTTATACTAACCTGTGATTTTGAGTTGGTCTCGCAAACTTTCTGCTGGCTTTAGATTTATATTTGCCAGTAGGCTCATCATTCTGTGACACAGAGAGTTTCATGATGCTCACCCAATACAAGTTAGAATCTTCTCACATATTAATTGGAAAATTAGCATATCAGAACTTTATCTGGAAGTAGCCTTTACATCACCTTATTTCTAGGTTACGTTTTGTCAGAATTTCTAAACAATGTTTTTAATGTGTTTTGTTTTGGTTTTGGTTTTTTTGGAAGGCCGGGTGTGTTGAAAAGAAACTATTTTTAAAGAAAAGAATAAAAAATCAAAATTCACTGATTTTTGTCATAGGACTCTTTTTCTGCTAAATGTATTTCCAAGGGAGACACCTTAGGGCTTTCTTTTATGTGGAAAATAGAAGCAGAAGTCACAATTAAGTGTGATTGTAAATCCTTCTAAAAAGCCCCCAAAGAAATTGCCAGTTTCTCCTTGTCATTTATCCTGGCTTTTCTTTGTCATGTGTAAACCCTGTGGCAGGGATTAGGGAGATGAAGAATCTTACTGTAAACAGAGAAAGGTTAAAAGAGGAGGTTCATTTTTAAAAATGTCTATCATTTGAATGTAAAATGCAGAAAGTCTCTTCTCCAGTTGAGTGGCAAATATAGTAAAAGAGTGCAATCCTAGCTCAAGAGATTTTGTTTCAAAATCCCAATTCAGCTAATAAGGCTAAAGAACTAAAATATATGGATATATTATAAAGCCTTCTAGCTCACATATCAGTCCTTGTAATTTTTAGTTGCCATTTTCCTATATTTACTTGAGTCATTTTCGTATTTCAGTTTTGTTCTTTTTTAACTTTTCCACTAGTATCTGAGAAAAATGATACGAAATATGCATTCCGATAAGTATTACAGAACGGCACTTTCTTGAGTTTTTAGAAACATATTTTTTGTTCAGTGAAAGAAAGGGCCTCTTATAATTTTAACCTGTGCACCCAATTAGTTCCCCGGAATCCATCATATGTTCCGCTTGGAGCAATTGTTAATAGATTCCTGTTCTATTGTTGATCGAGAAGCCAGCAATAAAGTGTAAAAGGAAAGACAATCTAATATTATGTTTGAAATGATTCTGACTGTTTCTCACTTAAATGTAAACTCAGTGCATTTGACTGTACAGTGCTTTCAAGCAAAGCATATATGAGGTAGAAGAAACTATCAATAAAATCTCAAGGTTAAAAAATAAATATGCATTAGTATTATACATTTTTATCAAATCTGATTAAGACTCTAGGAAATGTTTAAGTCTTCAGATGCACACATACATGTTATGGCTAAAGGTAGAAACTATGTATAGAAACCAGTTATTAGCAAACTATTACCCACAATACTGTTTATCATTTATTTTTAAGGATAAACATATTAACTTAAATTTATCCTTACAGGGCGCCTGGGTGGCTCATTGGGTTAAGTGTCTGACTCTTGATTTCAGCTCAGGTCATGCAATCAGGGTGCTGAGATAGAGCCTTGCAAAGGGCTCTGAGCTCAGTGGGGAGTCCACTTGAGATTCTTTCCCTCTGTCCCTTCCCCCCTTAAAATAAATACACAAATCTTTAAAAAATTCATCCCTGAGGTGCCTCCATGGCTCAGTCAGTTAAGTGGCTGATTTCAGCTCATGTCATGATTTCTGGGTCCTGGGCTGGAGACCCAAATGAGGCTCCCATCTCTGTGGGGAGTTTGCTTCTCGCTCTGCCTCTGCCCCTCCCTCTGCTAGTTCTCTCTCTCTCTCTCTCAAATAATTTTAAAAATCTTAAAAAAAACTTTAAAAAATTCATCCTTACAAGTTTTTTTAAATTACTTTTTAAAATAGGTCTCTGTTATATAATAGAGATACACGCTATCCACAATGTGAAACGGCAGTGGGAACATTGATTTCCACTGTCTTCACTTGTTATTTAAACATGAATGTATATTTCATAAGGTCATTGAATTTATTGATTTGATTATAATACGTATTCTCTATTTTCCTTAAATATTATCCCCTGTTTGGAATTTATTGTAACACAGATTCAGTGTAGTCCTTTTATGTATTTTTAAACAAACCTTTCACTTATTCTGTCTTCCTTAATGCCACCAAAAATTTATTTCCATTAGCTGTAAGGGAATTTGGGGTAAGCTACGATCATTTCACAAGAACCATTGACTAAGTGTGGCATCAATGAATTGCTGATATTTGAACTTGGAGTGTGGTGATAAAAGGAGTAATATCTATCTATCTATCTAGCTAGCTAGCTAGCTATTTATTTAAATATTTTATTTATTTGACAGAGAGAAACATAGGCAGAGAGGGAACACAAGCAGGAGGAGTGACAGAGGGAGAAGCAGGCTTCCCGCCGAGCAGGGAGCCCGATGTGGGGCTCGATCCTGGGTCTCCAGGATCATGACCTGAGCCGAAGAAAGTCACTTAACCAACTGAGCCACCCAGGTGCCCCAAAAGCAGTAATATTTATTAAGCATAGCACGACAGACACTGTTTTAAGCACTATACCTATCTCATTTAATCTTCTTGATAACTAATACTGTAATAATCCCCATTTTATAGATGATGAAACCAAGTTACAGAGAACTGAGCCAAGATCATACAGCCACCAGTGGTAGAACTTAAATTTTAACCTCCTTGGTTGTGTTTCAAAATACCTTAAGCACTACCTGTGCGGCTCAGAATAAAAGCTTCTTATCGAAGAGAGTGTAAGTAAGGTGTAAACCTGAGGGATACAGACTGATTCTTTAGATTAGGAAAGAAGAAAACATGTTAGTGCTTTCTTATTAAGGCTTAGTGAGATTGAATCACTGATGTACTTATAGCAAATCAAAAGTAAACCACAAAAACAAGACCTTTCCTAAAGACTGCTAAAGGTCAATAAAACTATGGGTTACTTACAGTGCGATACAAACATTTCATATGAAATGGAGCCTCGTTTCTTGGACAAACAAAGTCCGTGAAGGCAATTTTCTTTAGAGAATCTCCTCAAACATCTTTGGAGAGGAAATGGTACCATCACTGAATTTTTGTAAAAAGTCTGCTTGGTGATAACATATGATGAACACAACTGACCACAGCCCTTCCTGTCTAGATAGCCATGATGAAGTAGAGCAGATAAACTGGCTGTTTAAATATCCCTTCCCCCAAAATTCCATTTGTTTACCAAAATCTATTCACACTTGTTGAGAAGTTTCTTTCTTCACTTATCTGAATGTGACAATGAAATCAAAGTACCTTCTCTTCTGTTACCAGATGTGATAATGGAGAAGCTCAGATCCTCACCAGAAGCTGGAGGAGGATGTCTTTTCTTCGGTGTTTTTGGAGAGGAAAGGCTAATTTTTCCAAGTAAAACTGCCTCCTTGAGGAGTGGTATTAATGAGGTCCAGAGCAATGCTTGATACTTGACTATGCTAATTACCCCAAGCAGACTGGCAAAAAGTTCTTTTCCCAGTGTCCTAGAGATCAGTCCCATAAACTGCAATCGCCTCCCCACTTGGAATTTTCACAAAACATGGGGCTTTGTTCTTCCTCTCTGGCTATTGTGAAGACATTTTAACCTCATCTGACAGGACCTGCTCAAGTGGGAGAGGTGTATTCTGAAATGGCAAGCAGCAGATGGCTCCTTCTGGGTGTGTTCCACAATACTTGTTACGGCAAAGATTCACTTTCAGTTGTCAGAAATGGCATCCATTAGCCTGTGTTCTTACTGAATTTGGAAAACAAAACAAAACAGTAACAACAAAAGGCAAAATCTCTGGCCTTCTATTGCTTTTATTCTAGAAGAGGGAAAAAGGTAACTTAGATAAATACATGAAATAGACACTACGTGACCTGGTAAGAAAATAAAACAAGAAAGGAGAAGAAGAAGTACAAGTGGGTAGCACTGAAAAATACAGTGACAAGAGGAAGCCTTACCAAAAGGTAACCTTATAAAGATCACAGGTAACAGGTGAAGAACCTTGTGAGCATCTGGAAAAAAAAGCGTTCCGGGCAAAGGAAAAATCACATACAAAAGCTCAGAGGTGGAAGCAAATAAGGCAGCCTGGAAAAGGCAGTAGTTGGAATAAAGTAATTAGGAGGTAAAGAAGTGTTTACGAGTGTGTGGGCAGGGGATCATAAAATCATATAGGACTTACAGGTCAGTGGAAGAATTCTGGATTTACTCTGCGTGATATGGGTAGTGGTATGTGGGAGATTTTAAATGGATGACTGATATAATGTAATTTAAATTTTTATAAAACCTTTCTTAGCTTCTTTGGGAATAGACTCAAGTACAAAGAAAACTTAGTAGGCTACTGAAATAGTCAGAGGTAGTTAAATTTCTATTACATCTTAATTATACTCAAATCATATTAAGGTAGAGCCAACAAGATTTGCTGTTAAATTGGATGTCAGATAAAAGAAGAACTCAAGGGGGTCTCAATGTTTTTGGAAAAAGCAAGAGTGAACATGGAACGCCATCCTTTGAGATACGTAATATTGTAGAAAGAGTAGATTTTGAGAGATAGATAATATTGTAGAAAGAGTAGATTTTGAGAGGAATTTCAGATTATTTTTGGACAACTAAAGTTTGTACAGGATTGGATAGTAAATTGGGGTTACAAGTGTAGATCTAGAGATAAGATTTGGAAGTATCACACACAGATGTTCTTTAAGTCATGAGTGAGTATAAATACAAAAGAGAAAAGACTCAGCTCTAATACTCAGGTCTACTGTTCTTTAATAATTAAAGATCAGGAGGAGCTAACGAAGAAGCAATTAGCGAAGAGTGTGTGGTTCGAGAAACCAAGTGAAAAAGTGTTTTGCAGAGGAGGGAATATTCAACCATGTAAAATGCGGCTGGTAGACCGTGAAGACTGACTGAAGTTCAAAATGATGGCCACATTTGACTTTAATAAAAATACTGGATATAATATATCCCAAACTAAATTCCATGCTCCCAGTGGTCACCAAGTATCTTAAATGGGCAACTGAAACTTCGAGTTGAATCTCAAAGTTATTTTGTGCTTACACTGTCTGAACTCTGAACATCATTTTTTATGTAATCTATAATATTTCAATACAGATTATAGGTGGTCTCTCAAGAAAGCTACTTCTTCTCATTGTTAACACATGGAACTAGGCCAAAATAATAGGACCATACATCTTTAGGACCAAAAGTGACCTCAGAATTCAACTATTGATCAATCTATTAATTTACTGGATGGAAAGACAGGCTGACACAGGGTAAGTGATTTACCCAACAGAGCAACAGAATCCACCAGGCTTAAATCTCAATTCATTGCTCTTCCCCTTTACTACAGGATCCATGCATATTAACTTGGATTAATTTAACAAATTTGATTATAGGCTCTTTTAAGGCAGGCAATCTTTCTTATATGCATAGTGCTTACTAGCACACAAAGAATGTATTTCAAAATCGTATTGTTTTTCACCTCCTCTGAAACTAGGCTCTGCCAACCATTCATCAGATTTTTCTCCCTATATTTGTGCCTTTTCTAGAATGTCTTATAATAGAAACCATATCTAATATTATTTATAATGATTTTGTTAGTAAATGTATACCAAATTTAACTTAAAATATTTGACAAGAATCTTTCCCTCCCACTACTGCAATTTTGGTCTTAAGACATTCCTCAAAACCCTTTCAAAATCTCTCACTGTGACCTTAGCATCTAGAAATTCTTTAGCTCCTTTAAATTTATTGAACCGTTGATTCTTGATTCATTATACATTTATTAATCAAACATTTCCTGTCTACCAATATTCAGAACAACTTGCTGTTATTTGTGCATATATATAGGTTAATATAAACATTCCCATTCTGGAGCTGCCTTTATATTCTTCTGAATACTCAGCACAGTACCAATGCCTGTAATCGTCCTATAATCAATGTTTGATTTATTGAAAATGTGGCAGCAACATTAACCGTCAAATCACAATGTTGATTCTCAGCAGTCCTAAATTTCAGTAGTGGCATTTGAATGTAAAATTAGCACACTTGAATAAAATCTACATTATCTTCTTTTTTCATTTAACATCTCTTAGTACCACAGACTTGCATTTCCAGAGTTTTCTCTCCCATGTGCCTTTAAGCATATAAGATTAGATGTCTGGCCTTGCACCAGAAAGAAGGGCTGACAGGATATGAAATCCTAGGGATAACAGGGATCTAGCTATTTCTCTTTCAAGACATTTTTTCAGACTGAGCCAGAAACTGAAAAGACAGATGAAACTGGAACAACCCAGTGACAAGAAAGAGAGGAAAATCATGTCTTTTTCCATAAAAAAAAAAAAACATATTAACTAAGATTCTGGCTTTAATATTAATATTTTTGGTTACAGTTAAGCTTTAAAGTTAATGAAATTCTCATTTATATGCTGATCTAGGGACATGAATACCAAGTTACAGATGGGATGAAAATTAGCAATAAAGAAAATTAGAGAAAAGAAAATGGAAAAATGCCCACAGAGTTTAACACAGACACACGCAAGCCTACACTCATGCCAGGGTAATATTAGAGGACCTGGATACTTTTTGGATGTGAGGTTTTTGAAGAAGTTCAATTTGTTCATATTTGTGTGTGTGTGTGTGTGTGTGTGTGTGTGTGTGTGTGTGTGCTTTCTTGTTATATAAACTAAGATTTTTTTAAACAAGGGGTAGTTTCTTCTTTTGGAAAATTATGAGTGACTTTTAAGTGAATGCATTAGGAAATATGTTGGCTCATTCTAGAGACCACAGAACAGAATGGTGCAAAAGAACAATAGCAAAGGAAGGGAAATTGCAGTGTTTAGAATAAAAACATATATGATCCATTTTGGACCTCAGACTGACTCTGAAAAGGCTTCCACGAGGCAGGATTGCAAACATACACAAAAACATTAACACATTAAACATTACATTAAAAATTGGCATATTAAGTATGCAGCATTTATAAGAATATTGTTCTTTCCCTGTAGATGTTTGGTCGACCTTGACTAAATATCAAGAAAAACACATTTCCTGTCTTTTTTCCCAGATTGTAATTCACCTTCCTTCCTGGTTGAGCCTTGCTCCATAGCTTACAGCCTAAGCCCTGGTTAAGTGGTAGCAACTGACGCCGTTCTGCAGATAAAAGAAAAATAGTCTTTTCATACTAAATGTGGGAGCTCGTCGATGAAGAGAACGGTTACAGGGACTAAGACAACTGATAGAGTTATATTGTCTATAGATTTCCAGAAATGAAATTTTAGAAAAGCAAAAACAGAATGAAAACCCAAACAGGAGGAGAATAATTCTGGGTCTTTGGAGTCAGTGTATTCTATTGCTATATGTTCATTCTCAGGCTACAATGGAAAACACTTGAAGCAAATAGAGATCAGTTTTCTTTTCTCTTTTCCTTTTCTTTTCTTCAAGAGTGCATCTCATTAACATTAATAGAAACTATGTCCAGAAAAAGCCATTAACATTAATGGAAACTATGCATAGAAAAAGCCCTAGATTAGTTTTTGGTCTTTTAGGGAGCTTATGCATTGCTGCCCATCCCAAAAAGACAGGATAGGAAAATACTAATCACATTTTGCCTCATCTCTTTAAATTAGATATTTCATTAAATTATATTTAATAAATCCTGAGTTAGAAACAGCAGAAAGATACTCAAGCTGCAATAATATTTACTCTCTCAATAAGCCAAGAGCTTTCACAAGCCATGTATCTTACTGAGAGTCACTGGGCAAGTTATACGACCATGATTCTCATGAGCATCCTCTTTGTGCTAGCAATTAGGCTGTCTGCCAGGAGTTGAAATGATTAGCAGTAAATATAAATTTAATAGCTCTGCTTTGCAGTTCCCCAGTCACTCTTGGTTCCTCCATCCACTGGGAAGATAATGGGAATCAGAGCCTATCAACTGAACATATGACAATAACTGAATCTGAACTAAGACATGGGGGACTCTTAAAAGGGCAAGGTAAAGTAAAACACACACAGGTACACATACACACACACACACACACACACACACATTTTTTATTTAATGCTCACTTCACCTTTGTACCACACACTGCTCTAAGTAAAAACAAAACAAAGAAAAAGAACAAACCTCAGAGCATTATTAAATCATAAATGACCTAAAATTTTTCAAAATTCTGCAACTGCCTGTCCTGGTGTGAAATTTTTTTTCACTTAAAATAGGACAATGAAAAATATTCTGATTTTGAATAAAATTTGCCTAGCTTTTTTAATTACTCAGAGTTGAGCTTTCTGAGATTTGCCAATATCTCCTCAGCTACTTTCATCAAGGTTCCATGGAAAACTGGCAATATATTACTGTTTTAATGTCTTCTTTCCGAGATAAGTTACTATACTCCTTCTCACTTACTTGTCAGTATAAGAGATACAAGAACTGTAGGAGAATAAGGACAAAGAAGTCTTATGACTTTGCTGCAGAACACAACAAAATAAATAAATACCAAAGCTCCTTTAAAAAAAAAAGATTTTATTTATTTATTTGACACAGAGAAACACAGAGAGGGAACACAAGCAGGGGGAGTGAGAGAGGGAGAAGCAGGCTTCCCACCAAGCAGGGAGCCCAATATAGGGCTCGATCCCGAGACTAGGATCATGACCTGAGCTGAAGGCAGTCGCTCAACCAACTGAGCCATCCAGGCACCCCTAATACCAAATCTTTTGTTCTACTTTGTTCTTGAGCCTACCAGAAATAGCCTCTAAGTCTTAAATCAAAGTGAATCAAATTAAAATAAAATACCCTCTCACAGTTTTTTCTAAATATAATAAAGACCAGATAAGATATGAAACAAAAGAAAAAGGGTTGGCAGAGAAAGGATTAGTCTTAAGTTTGGCCTGATGGTGAAAGGCTTTTAAATACTTGCCAAGGAGCACCAAGCAGAGTTGGATCTCATAAAACGACCTTCCCTCCATTAACTCCCCTGTTAACTTTCATTCTTCATTCTTGATCAAATATTTTAAGTATTTTAAAAGATGCCAGATTAAGCAGAGATATCTTTGAGAATTAGGATTTTTGTCTTGTTTGACACAGCCTGGCACATGGAGCTATGATTAAGAAAACATATCTGATCAGATGAGAGCTTGATGGTACCAGGGCAGGTCATGAGATGCAGAAAAAGAAAAAGACAAAGGTAATGAGTCATAATGACATCTTTCATCCCCTGGGTCCAGTTTTTCTTGAGTCCTAGCTAATGCAATTGCTGTGATGCGTTAGCGAGGCTGAGATAAATTTCCTCTATTTTTCATTAAAAAGAATCCTAAATAATACAATACCACCAGGAAGCATGTGAGCAAAAGCTTGACTATCTCACTGCCTTCAAGCAATGAAATGTAGGGTTTAAACAACAAATATTAATGCAGATGGAGTTCCAAGGAGATCTGGATGATTTGCCTCTTAGGAAAATAAAATAGATGCCAAGGAGTGAAATTACTCTTATTTTGCTTTATTTTTTTAAAAAAAAATTAATTAATTTATTTATTCGTCAGAGAGGGAGAGAGAGAGAAATAGAGCACAAGCAGGGGGAGCTGCAAGCAGAGGGAGAAGCAGGCTCCCCACCAAGCAAGAAGCCCGACATGGGACTCGATTCCAGGATCCTGGGATCATGACCAGAGCAGAAGGCAGATGCTTAACCGACTTAGCCACCCAGGCATCTCCTCATTTTGTTGTCTGCATGCATTTTTTATGCTCAAAAAGAGTGCCATGGGCAACATGAATTTAAATCCAAATACTCTTGGGGAGCCTGGATGGCTCAGTCGCTTAAGTGTCTGCTTTCAGCTCAGGTCATGATCACAGGACCTTGGGATGGAGCCCCGTGGGGAGTCTGTTTCTCCTTCTCCCTCTGCTCCTGCTCCCAGCCTGTGTTCTCTCTCTCTTTCTCAAATAAATAAAATCTTTTAAAAAACTAAATCCAAATATTCCTAATAAGCACATACTTTAAAAATGAATATACTTATCAGCAAATCAAACTGAAGCAAATTAATCCTCAAGGTAATAAATCTCAAAGAAAATCCCACGTTTTTAATGATATCTTAGGTGATGGTACTGAAAGCCAATCAAACAAGGGAAACTATTTTATTTGAATACCTTAGTTATACAATATTTATTTGAATAATAAAGCATTTTTTTCTTGAAGTCTTACCTAGGCAAAACTAGAGGGAAGTAAAGTCAGCTTTTTTTATTCAAAGCTCTTACCACCTCTGCTTAAACTGAATACTTGAATACTGTTCTGAATACTCCACATGTACTCTCTTAATAAAATGCAACACGATTTAGTGAAGCAAAGATGGTAAAATTTATGGCCCTGTCAGATTCCTACCGGAATATAACTGAAAGGGTAGGTATCCACAGAGAAAAAAGATGTGTAGAAGATTAAAGTAAAACTTATATAGGAACATCATAGTAAAATAATTCTCAGATACTCAAAAAGGGTGGAGAACTAACAAATTAATGAAAATTTTATTTTGCATGATCTATTTGCTAAGTTTCATGAACTACGCACCGTGCATAGTACAGAGACATGGAATGAAATATGAAAACCAAGTGTACAGACTAATTGGTTTGGTTAAAAAAATAAAAACCAAGGGCATCTGGAGGGCTCACTCTGTAGAGCATGCAATTCTTGATCTCAGGGCTATGAGTTCGAGCCCCATGTTGCAGGTAGAGATGACTTAAAAATAAAATCTTTGAAAATAAAATAAAAAGTAAAAAATGGTCTTTGTGAGCTTGCCATGAAAAAATAAAAGAAGGCCTATTTTGGGCCATATTAGGTTTATAAACCATAGTTACCCAGATATTTAACTAGCCATGCCATGAACGGTTCAAATAAAAACCAATAAAAATATTCATTTTAATGCTAGGGGAGGAAGTCTACATACTAAATTTTAATGTTTTTATTTGAATTGACCCCCAAACAATTATAGTTAAAAGTTAAATGAAACTAAATATAATTTATGTTTCCCATACAGAGTTAATCCTCTAAACAACAAGGGCCAGATACTATGGTAAGTAAGTATTCATTTATTCTTTCATACCAACTCTGTAACATGTTATTATTCCCACTGTAGAGATAAGAAAAATAAGGTTTAGACATATGAATTAAGCGGTCCCAAGATCACACACAATTCTGTCCACTCTTTCTACTGATGTCCTCCCAGTCTTGCTCTGACATGCCTGGAAGTGAAGATTTCTACTTTCCCATGTGGAAGATATCCTTAATGGCACACTCACTCACTCACTCAACCCCTATCTATGAAGTGAGCCCACAACACTCCTCGGTTCTTTTACCTCACTCATGAAATGTCCTGGGGATGGTGGAAGACAAACAGCATGAGATGGAGCTTTCAGCAGAAGGGGCAAAAATGTAATGAAACAGTGCATAGAAACAGAACTCATCGTCCCTACAACTTTCTCATAGCTTGGAAGACTGATCCAGCTCCTCAAGCAAGAGAAAGGCAAAATATGTGGGTTAAAACCCTGACTAGAAATTAGAGAGTAGCCTCTACTTAAGTAGTTCCCTCGGTGGGCTGCAAGGAATGCTGTGATCTAATATGTTCTATATGCTGTCTCGGTGGAATAGAACAATATGCAAAAGCAAACCAACAAAACAACAGAATACTTTGGAGTTGGACAAATTTAGGAAGTTCTAGGATGAATCCATTTCAGATTTTTTTTATTATATTCATTATTAACTATTTATATGGCTAAGTAGCATGTGAATTTCAAAAGGGCACTGAATCCAGTGATCATCCCCTGAGGTCTTCGGGATGCCCTGCACTGTGCACCTCCCCACGGAGACTTGAAAGGAGTGGCTGCAGCTGAAGGCAGCTGGTTGAACATGCAGGGACTTGGGATCCTGGCCAATTCTTCTCTAGAAATAAAGACTAACAGTGTTTAATAACAAATGATCAAAAATATTTATTCATAAACATTGCCCAATTCATTTAACGTAAATATGTCTCTATCGGTCTCATATTAAAAGAACTTTTGCCTTCTTGCAACCATGTTCAGGCATCATTTGGGCATCTCTGAAACCCATTTTAATTTTGCAGGATTCTTTAACTATTTGGATATAAATATTCAGTGGAGTAAAATTAGATAAGATCTGCAAAAATGTGTTTCTCTTTTTGAGTTGAAAAGCTGTAAACATGTTCACTGCACATCTTTAAAACAGTGTATTTATGCAGCTCTTTTCTCACCTCATTAATCATTAACACTTTTGTCCTGGAGCATCCCAAGAGGCTAGTGTTTCAAGGACTATCCCTTTGACTCTCATTGACAAATAAACCTTACTGTATGAGTTTATAATTGCTGATAATGAATTAGCACTTTCCTTGGTAAGTGTGTGTCATCAAGATAGAACAAAGCTCAGTCATGCAGTGGCTAACCACACTCAGTGTCGCATGAGTCATGACGTCCTAGTTCAGGTCTGGGTGTCATGAAGATGGGACTGACCCTCCTTGAGGACAGGGACCTTGTCTTGTACATCTCTGTGATCCCTAAAGTGCTCTGCACAGAACTGACATGAAGTTCAATAAATGTTTCTTCAATAAAGGAAGAAAGGCTCTGTTGCCACTTACAGTGCAGAGCAGTTTTCATCTTCAAAGCCCTTTATTCACATTAATTCAGCTATTTACATTTTGCTGATGGGTAAAGGCTGGAGAGGCTAAATGGGCTGTTAAAGGCCAGAGAGAGTAAACCCCTGCCTGTCAGGAATTAGAAATTTGCAATTACTGATTTCTAGTCATATGCTTGAGGGTTTTTTCAGGGGGAAAAAAGACAAACAACTAACAAAGGCGTGGTAGGTATTGGTCAGTTGACTGTTAGGACAAGTCAATAGTAGTTAAAGAAATAAATACACTAGATGGTCCCGACAGCTCCATCAAACAGATATGAACAAAAGAGTTCTATCTGTTGTGATTTTGAGTGAGTGGGTGTGCGTCATCCGTTTTGATACACGCAGTGATGCAGAATGACCTCTTCCCATCTGCACTTCTAAAATGACTTCCAGGTGCCATGTGCTGTTTGCACAGGAACTGAAATACATCTGACCTGAAGCTTATTTTGCTCTGGAAAGTGTCCTCATTGTACAGAACCAAAGGCAACAGGAACATCATTATTTCAAAAGAGACATTAAGGCACCAGAAAAATCCATGCAACGGAATTTCAAATTAAAGTGCATATGGAGATTGGTCAGGTGTGTGCAGTTATGCCGGTTCATATGTTTCATTATGAGGTAGTTCACATTCCCAACTTTATCTCTTCAAAATGCCTTATTTTGCTGTGAACTTCAGCAAGAAATAAAAAGAGAAACTACTTGGTCATATATTGCTTCAGTTCTCAGCTATATTTTCCTATATTCCTTGGAGACCTTGACTTTCTCAGAGGAGCTTCCTAGAAGTAAAAAAAAAAAAAAAAAAAAAAAAAAAAAAAAAAAAAAAAAAAAAAAAAAAAAAAAAAATGATGAAAAGGACTAATGTCTCTGGATTGTATAAGAGAGTATGGAGAGTAGTCCAGTGAGACTGAGAGAAGGTCAGGAGAGTGCCCCATGTAAGTTCTAAACCTCTGGCTTTGTGGGCTCTTCCACTTGCTATGTCCTCCCTAGCCTGCTGAGATCTATGTAATTAAGCCTTAAAAGAGGTCTGCCTTTTAACACTCAAAGGAACACTTGATGGGATTAAAAAAAAAAACAAAAAGAGCATATTTTTACCTCATCAATGACCTTTATTATGTGCATAACACTGTACTTGGTTTGGAAGCTGATATCTTAAGAAGAGGGGAGGAGAATATACCAGGGAGGTAGTAAGGATATGCTAGACAAACTGAGTATAAGGACTGATCTAAGACTAATACCCAGTGTTCAGGTATCAGGTGCAAGTAGAAAAGAACGCTGCTTCTGAAGCTGGAGATAACAAGTCCCCAAGTAGCTTGCTTAAGATTGGACTGCCAGGGGCGCCTGGGTGCCTCAGCTGGTTAAGCGACTGCCTTCGGCTCAGGTCAGGATCCCGGAGACCCGGGATCGAGCCCCACATCGGGTTCCCTGCTCGGCAGGAAGCCTGCTTCTCCCTCTCACTACCCCTGCTTGTCTTCCCTCTCTAGCTGTGTTTCTCACTGTCAAAAAAAAAAAAAATCTAAAAAAAAAAAAAGATTGGACTGCCAGTAAAATGTATAAATACTTGAAAACGTAGGGGAAATGGCTGTGGCAAGCTGCTAGAACAGGAAAGAGCTGAGGTCCATAGGAACCCTTTGTTTCTAGGTTATATAAGGTCTGGGAATACACTTCAATACAATGTACAATATGGAGGTCACTGACACGTGGGTAATGGAGATTAAAGAGAAGATCAAAAGAGAAGTTAATGCATGAAAGTTTGTTAGATCAGAACAACCATTGAAAATTCTCCAGGGTAAATAATTGTGTCATTAACTTGGGTGGAGTAAGTATACCACACCAACGTCACACCTGTAATCTTCACCAGCCTACATGGTATGATACGGACTCTCCTCCAGGTACACAAGGATCTACCGAAATCCTAATAATTTAGATTATGATCCAGAGTGACAGTTCAAGAAAAAATTAATAAGGCAGTTGGTGTCCTGGAAAAGAATACTAAATTAAAGCTCTAGACAAGGGAGAAGGAAAACCTCTGTTTGTGACTGGTAAAGAAAGGCTTTCTCATGGGGAAGGCCTTATAAGTACACAAATGCTCCAGAAATCATAGACTTATACAACAGGAAGGATCTTAGTTATCACCAGAACTAGCATTTGCCCTTTACATATGAGGAAATGGAAGCCTTGAGGAATTGTTTTCCCTGAATCAAACATCTCACTGGCAAACCCAAGACTTGACAGCACTTCTTTGCTTGTGTCTTAAAATGCCCTTTTATTTGGAAAGCTGCAGTGAAGCAGAACACCTAACAAGAGCTAATTAGGAACAGGTGCAACTAAGACCTTCTTTTGCCTGGTTACTTGAAAGTAACTAAACAGGCAGTCTGGTTCAAACAGAGAAACCTACTCAGGTATGTCCTGGGAAGCTGAGCCTCTAGATATGGAAACCTGATACTCGAAAGGCAAAGGATTTCAAGGTAGTCCAAGATTAAGTCAGTAAGTCAAGGAATATACCAGGGCAAGTCACTTGTATGGTTTGAAGTTAACTGTTTTTGCTTTTGTTCTCCTTAAAATTTATTTATTTATTTGAGAGAGAGAGGGCGCTAGCGCACACGGGAGCGCAGGCCAGCAGTGGGGAGGGGCAGAAGGAAAAGGAGAGAAACAGACTTCCCCCTCTGAGTGCTCACTCCCAGGACACTGAAGTCAACTTGAGCTGAAATCAAGGGCTGGACGCTTAACTGTCTGAGCTGCCCAGGTGCCCTAGTCTGAAGTTAATTTAGAACTATGAATTTTTTTTGAAAAGCAAAAAAAAATGTTCCGAGATATAGTTGTCAATACTAATCAAAAGTAATTGGAAAAGGCAGAATACCAAGACAGATCTTTCCTTACCACAAGTCTAACAGAGATTCATGGCCACCATTAAAGATAATATGCAGAACTGATTCAATAAAGACTCCAGGTTGTAAAAATCCGAATGAAATTTCTTATAAGTCAGTGCCTTGTCATGGAATGGGTTCCACAGCACGGGACACAAACCACTAGGCAAAACTCTATTAAGAAAGTTCTCAGGGTGCTTGAGTGGCTCAGTCAGTTAAATGTCTGCCTTTGGTTCAGGTCATGATCCCAGAGTCCTGGGATCAAGGCCAGCATAGGGCTCCTTGCATGGTGGGGAGCCCGTTTCTCCCTTTCCCTCACAACCTCCCCTCACCCAGTTCCCTGCTTGCAGTCTCTCTCTCTCAATAAACAAAATCTTAAAACAAAAACAAAAACAAAAACAAAACCTCACCATGCTTCAAGCAGTTATTGATAAAATACAGACCAACCATTGATCACCAATCTGGGGATCAAAAGAAAAGATTGTAGGAGACAGATTCCCAGCCCTAACCCCAAACTGAGACTACTAACACAACCCTCAGAAGGCACTGCTTTTCCCCTATTCTCTTTCTTTCACCACACACACATTTTCCTAAGTCTCCTAGCTGTGAACATTACTGAGTGAAGTCTACTTTACTTCTTTTATACCCACAAGCTCAGTCTGGGGTTGCCCATTTTGTGATATCATCATTGACAAAACACTAATGCACTAGAAAATCCTGACATAACACTGCTGATGTACACCTGACAGGTAACATCTGAAAACAGGAGGAGAGATGGATGTCTGATCTGTTCTTAAAAATCTGAGCAGACAGCACTTCACCCCTCTGCTATGCCTTCCCCATCCTCAACAATTCCTGCTAGCTCATTAGAGTGTTTCAGACAAGAAAGCAAACCTATCACACACCAAAATATAATGGGGGCTTCTTATTCCACTCCCAAAGCTTCATTAGAACTTGCAAGGCAACATGCTTACTGTTATTTAAGATTAGGCTGAATTCTTGATAATAAACAAACACATTGATCGATACATTGAACAAATACTTATCAAAGTACTCTACTAAACACCTGGTAACATGATAAACTAAAAAAGAAACAGTGACTAAGAAACATTTTTCTCCAAGTCATTATAAGAGATTTAAGCAGCTGCAATAAAGTGGATGAAGATAGAAATGTTTTAGGGGGGACATCATTTCCAAATACTGCAGCAGAAAAACATGTATTGATTTTTTTTTCTGACAAACTATAGAGTATAAACAAGCTGCCTACTGATGTCTGATCAGATTTAAGGCTATGATTATCTTGGTTGTAGTGTTTTAAATGCTCATGTAGAAGAGGATATTTATGGATCCATTAATCGGTTGCGGTCAAGTAATACTACTGAGGGGGAAAAAAGTACTCTTGCAAGAAAATTGAGACATAACACGGATAACACAAAGCCTACATTTAATCTTGGCCAATTCCATTGTCTAATATTTTGCGTAGATGTCAAACATATCAGTGAGAAGAAAATGGTTCACAAATGCAGCCCAGGGAGTTGTCCTACTTTTCCTACTTGCTCAGTCTTCAAAACAATAGATCTTTATTCTCCTTTCATCTCTAAAATATTGTCCAATTTTCTTTGACAATATCTCCTTGCTAGGAAGAGTAAAAGGAAGAAATAGAAAGTTCATCTTCTTATTAAGTTCTCCCTTCATAAAATCATTTGCTAATTATGAACTGTTATGCAGCTCTATAAAAACAGCACATTTTCCCCCAAGAAATGAAAGAAATTGAGTAGGACTGAACTGCACAGAAAGAAGAAATAAAATTTCCCGGGAAGAATAAATTTTTCAGAGTGATGTGGGTAAAGCTCCCAAGTCAAGGAACAAGATTCAAAATAATTATTCAAGGAATACTGAAAGTGATCTAAATTCAAATTTCCTTTTGTTTTGTCAAGAGGTCTAGCTTAAGGATAGAACATGACAGGCTTTTATGACACATCTTCTTACTTCATTTAATATTGTTAAACTATTTCTGTTTTTAATATTACAGCTCATAATATCTTAAAAGAGTCTGATTATTTATTAATTGGTAAGGCACTATACCCTAATATACTTAATGCATATCCTCCTTAGACAGGGTGTGAAGGAACCCTCGGTGTACTACATACTCACAGCTTTTTGCTGTAGCTTTAAGGCAAAGGGAAAGAAATGCCTTTGCCCTAATCAGGCATGACAGCCATGAAATCCTTTGTGAAACTGAATATCAAACTGATATTATTTTTATTGTCCAAAATGCATTATCTGGAAGATTGAATAAATAAAAAATAATAATTTGTTTGTTATGGCCCCAATGAATAAAAGGAGAAATCAAACAGAATAAATAAAGAGCTACCCATTTGTACACATTTGGGAAGGGATAAATGACCTCATTGTAAGTCTGAAAAAAAACAGAGACTGACCTTCTAAAACAAGAGAAAAAATCAATCTCTTTTAACTTTGCTTATTGAAATTGCAAATATGAGGACATTTCTAATTTGTGCTAAACAAAGACATACTAAAGAATGTAGTAGGAAATACTTCTAATACTGTCATTTGAAGATTTTGCTTTGATAACTTTGAAAGGTAAGAGACCAACAAGCTAAATTTTCTTCACTTGGGCCAGAATGCATTCATCAAACTCAAATAACCAAGACTCATGCAGACCATGATTTCTATGGTGCTCCCCATGCACGTATTTTCAGTGGTAGACTGGTAAGCATTTGTGGACATATTCACTCTTAGCATAAAGCTATGACCACAGTCTAGAGATTAAGGCCATGAATGATGACCAGTCTCTCCAGAAAGTTTACTGATAGATAGTTCAAGTCATTGATCAGGGGTTGTCATGAAATTTCAAACAAACCTTTCTTGATTTAGTCAGAATCTTGTTCAACTTGATTGTCATTACATTTCCCAACTATGCCTGTCAATCAAAATTTAAAAAGAAGAAATGTAATAAGTCTAATTTCTTCCTAAATCTAAAGCCAGGACAAAACTTTCAAGTCATTATTAACCAGTACTCTACCAAAAATAGAGCTCTCAATTAGTTCAGCTCTTCTTAATTATTCCCTGTATCAAAAAATAGCCTGCCTGCTACTCAGAAAGTCCTTAGCTGGAGAGTAAAGTAAATTCGATTTTGATCGGGAGTAGAAGAGATGGTAGGCTATTTATGAAAGAATGCTTGAAAAGTCACATTTTAAAAAGAAAAAAATAAAAATTCTGTTTTGTTTTTCTTTCTATTTATAGTTGTTGGGTTTTTTGTTTCTTTTTCTTTTTCTTTTTTTCCTGAAACAAACTAATTTTCCTCTGAGGGAGAAGGAAACATTTTACTTTTTCATGTTACTTTTACTTATTTGATTTGACTTGTAAAATTCTAAAACAAACTAAATCACCTTTTTCTAACAAAAAACGTCTGTTAAAAAAATACTGATATAGCCTTGAAAATTTTAAAAAGAAAAACCCATTTATCATTTTCCTGCAAATAAATTTAGTTGGAATCTTTAAACACTTTTTTTAAGTACAGGAACTTTGGAGACAGCCCACACTTAGAAAATCTCAATTTTGTTGAGCAGCAGTGGATGACTAGGTGGGAATACGGCTCAATTACTCTGGTTTCCTATATTTAAAAATTCTCTCTATAGTGAAAACAATGCCAACAATGAAAAAGAGGGATTCTCTACCTCTTTCCAAGGAGCATTTGGTAGTTGAGGCAGGAAAGGAAAAGTAATTCAATGAGACATTTGAAACCGTTAATACTAATTCCCTGAAGTTGTTTGTGGTTAGAAGGATGAACAAAGAATATAGGCAAATTTTTGATGACAGAACTAAAATGCTAATTATCACCTCTCACTGCCCTCTGTTAGCTAGCTAAAGGTGAAATCTCCATGTTTTATTCGTTTCCTCACACGTTTCACCTATCCTTCTTTAACAATTTGCTTTAACTTCGAACACAATTTAATCATTGGCCATAATGACAATTTAATCATTGGCCATAATGACAATAACGTTGGCAATTCCTCAGACTGTTTTGTAAAGTGTGCTGAAACATTTAATTATGATCTTTTGTGGGTTGCACTGCCCTCTGTTTATTAGGCTTGAAGCTATTTTATTTTCTTGTTCCATTCTTCTCTATACCCAAAAGGTCCCCGAAGAACAACCTTCTGAAGGATAGGAACAATGGTCCCATTAGTTTGTCATAAAACCAAAGTGATTCATGTGCTTAATAACATAGAATGTGAGCCATAGATTTTGGACTTCTCAACTGGGACGGTTCTTGGAAATGTGACCAAAGAAATCAGGTAAGAGTTGAGAAGTCAAGATAAAAGGTAAAGAGTTCATTTTGTAAATGTTTAACATTCTCAAAATGACAGGAAGTGAAAGAAAGTAATTGCAAAGGCCATCATGTAAACCTGAACTAATGTTATTCTTTTATAGGAGATTGACAGTCATATCATTAATCCAAACTATTCATAAGCTTCCCACAAGGAGATTAAGTAGAAAATTCAACAGTTACTTTTTCCTAAAGTTAAGGCAAAGGTCTGACATACAACTGAAATGTTCTATTTCTTCCAAGTATCCAAGCAGACAAATACTGAGCTTGCCAATGATGTCATATATTTTAAAAGAAACAAACACTGCCAGCAATCACCTGGTGAATTTCATTAAACCTCACTTAATTTGTTTTGGCACAAAGAGCAAGTGACAATGGTTATAGAATTATAGATTTAACTGAAAAAAATTCAATGTTTTCACCCTTATTTGACCAGTTAGATAGACTATTTTATGTATACTAAGGAAACATATTTTCAGACCCTCTTCCAAATAAGAGAAACAAGTCATTATGGAAAAAATATAATATTTTCCAAGTTTAACCTTTTATTTAATGATAGAAAATGGGTACAGTAACCTAACGTGCTAACATATATGAGCGTATTTAGTTTGAACAAAATTAGGTTTTAAAAAATAATGTTGATTGATATTATACACACACACACACACACACACACACACACACACTCCTTAAACAGATTTGGCTAGCACAGTTTTCATTTTTCTTTTTTTTTTTTAAGATGAATCACAAGGATATTCACCCACGAATTATTTATTATGGCAAAATAGCATATACAAAGTGTCTAATAATGAGGATGTAGATAAAAAAAACACAGCACAAGAACTTCTTTTTCCTAACCCTAGGACTTTATACTTTAAATGCTTATTATTAAAATTGAGCTGATTTCTATCATGGAAGACGCAGGTATGTCTGACTTCAGAGACCAAGAGGCACAAGAAGTTTTCACTCAATGTGGTACAAACAACATACACATCACTTTCATCTGTGGTGTTTTTTAAAAATGTAGATTTCCCTAGACCTGCTGCTTCAGTAAGCTCAGCACATGATCAAGGAATCTTCATTTTTCAGAAGCTGGCCATGTCACTCTTTTTACATCTAAAATCTGATAACCATGTAGCACCAACTTCAGGATGTTACTAGATATTCTTGTACATCTTAAAGGAATTCTGAGACAGTCTGGGGCACTCCACATTTATCCAGGCATTTAGGACAGCAGTCACACACTCAAGTGAGAGGCCAGACAGCATTTTAAAATAGAGATGGGGAGAAATGTAGCTATTCCTGGCAAAATGAGTCTTTCCAGTCACCCTAACGGCAATGGCAGCTACTCACTTCCCCTTGATTACGCTCCCAAAAGAATACAGACCTCTCTGCCAGATACTCAGATCTACCTTTCTTTCTTTCTTTCTTTCTTTCTTTCTTTCTTTCTTTCTTTCTTTCTTTCTTTCTTTCTTTCTTTCTTTCTCTCTCTCTCTCTCTCTCTCTCTCTCTCTCTCTCTCTCTCTCTTTCTTTCTTCTTCTCCTCCTCCTCCTCCTCCTCCTCTTCCTTCTTCTTTTAACATAGCGGAGATCGTGATGTTTATATGAAACATCCTAATTTTTAAATGTTGAAAACTAATCAAAAATATTTTAGGGGTGGGGCGCCTGGGTGGCTCAGTTGGTTAAGCGACTGCCTTCGGCTCAGGTCATGATCCTGGAGACCCGGGATCGAGTCCCACATCGAGCTCCCTGCTCAGCCGGAAGCCTGCTTCTCCCTCTGTCACTCCCCCTGCTTGTGTTCCCTCTCTTGCTGTATTTCTTTCTGTCAAATAAATAAATAAAAATCTTAAAAAATATATATATTTATATAATTTGTACAACATTTACACATTTGCTAAATGTGTAAATATTTGTAAAAAAAAATATATATAGGCAATATATATATATATATATTTTTTTTTTTTAGGGGCGCCTGGGTGGCTCAGTCGTTAAGCGTCTGCCTTTGGCTCAGGTCATGATCCTGGAGTCCCGGGATCCAGCCCCGCATCGTCCTCATTGCTCAGTGGGAAGCTTGCTTCTCTCTCTCTCTCTCTCCCTGCTTGTGTTACCTCTCTAGCTGGGTTTCTCTCTATCAGATAAATAAATAAAATCTTTAAAAAAATAAAAATATTTTGTATGTTCAATCAGCCATTATGTAGGCAAGTAAAGCATGGATGGTCAGGTTCTAACTCAAGGACAATCAATTTGCAACATCTGGACTTGGTAAGCTGCCTGAAGAACATTAATGGTATACTCTGCTTATCACATAAATAATTTCACCTCTACCTATTAGTTATATCTATATATAAACAGATTCACCTATAAAATCAAAGCTAGGTATAGATATTTTGCAAGAGACAAACATACAGAAATGGACCTATCTATGAATAAATTGCAGTCTAAACAACAAGACTTATACTTCATGGCAATGTCTAAATCAATCAAGTGTTTCAGAGAAGAGGGTGGTCAGCATGGGGTACAAAGATTATACAGGGCTTCCTAGAAAAAGTAGTATTTAAAATGGACCATGAAAGGTGATTAAGCTTTTTTTTTCCTTAAAGGACTTGAAATAACTATAAGACTATAAAGCTCCTTTCTGTTAAGAATTTTACCAGGCCAGTTAATATATACATAATAATTAGTGACATAGCCATTTAAAATTTTTAGGGGGTGGGAGATGAAAATGGGTGAAGGGTAGTGGGAAATACAAGCTTCCAGTTATGAAATGAATAAATCATGGGAATGAAAGATATAGCATAGGGAATATAGTCAATGGTAGTGCAATAGTGTTATATGGTGACAGATGGTAGTTACGTTTGTGAGCTTAGTATATACAGATGTTGAATTACTATGCTGTACAACTGAAACTAATATAACAATGTGAGTCAGCTATACTCAACAAAAAAAAGTCTATAAAAAATCAAGAAGGTAAAAATGAAGATAAAGTGAAACCCAAGAATTGAGGAAGGAGGGAAACGAGAGAGCGTGGAAGGGAGGGAGGAAATAAGAAATCCACCATAAGAAGGAGAAGATGAGAATTATCTATAAATATGTAAAAAGGCATGCAGCAAAGAAAGGTTGACCAATTAATCCCATTAATGGATACAGTTCAGAAAGTTATGTGCTTAAGCACAGTAGGGAGAACTTAGGTTAAAAACTATGAAAGAATTTTATAGCTACAAGGACACTCAGCAATAGATCACGCTATCAAGGGAATTAGAGACACTCTTGGCTGGAAGACACTAATTTATTATAGGTTGATTTAAGGATAATTAAAGTCAACCCAGATACCAAACAAGAGAGACTATATAACTTTCTTAAGTTTCTTTATTACCTATGGAAAGAGAGAGTAGCAAATGTGTAAATGTTGTACAAATTATTCATCCTTTAAAAAGCTCCCACTCATCATATCACTTCCTTGCAAAGATAACTTTATTTTTATTTTTTTAAAGATTTTATTTATTCATTTGAGAAAAAGAGAGCACACAACACGGGGAGACGCAGAAGGAAAGGAGAAGCAGACTACCACTGAGCTGGGAGCCCAAGGAGGCAGGGTTTGAACCCAGGACCTAGAGATCATGACCTGTGCCACAGGCAGACACTTGACCCTCTGAGCCACTCAGGCACCCCACAAAAAATAACTTTAAATGCCTTATAACAAAACATCCAAACTTGTAAGTCAAGTATTCCACATTCGCAGTCTGACTCTATTCTAATGTTTCAGACATTACCCCTTGTAAACAAGACCATCCACTCTCATTAGACTGTTCTATTTCCTGTTTTCTAAAGCTTGCAAGCCTATTGCCAGGCTTGAACCCCCTATCCACTCAAATGTCAATAACTTAAACCCTTCTCTTCATCAGTCCCAATTCTTTCATCCTTCAAAGCCAAGTTCCTCCTGGAACCCCGGATTCAAAGCCCGTACTAGCAATCATGGTCCATTTCCTTCATAAAGCGTACACCATGTGACCTCTCTTGCATTTTTTTAAATTTTTTTTTAAGTAGGCTTCACACCCTATGCACAGCTTGAACTCACAACCCTGAGATCAAGATCTGAGATAGAGTCTGACTCTGTACTGACTGAACCACCCAAGTGCCCTGCATTGTTTTATTTTATTGTCATGTAATGACTGAGTTATCACGTCTCAGCTTCTCATCTAGACTGCAATGTCTTTGTTGATGATGGTCAGTGTATTACACTTCAGCATACACAGTGTTTAGCCCCAAGTATATGCTTAATGATTTATTAAATGGATTGATTGATTACCCTACAAAATAATTTCAAAGCTTAATAGAATCTACACTAATTCTATTAAGACTACCCAAGAATCCTACAAAAGATAGTTTAACATCCTCCAAAACTATGGCTATATTTTTTCTCTTTTTCCATTTCATAGATTAAATTAGGATGGATTTTCAAAACAAAACACTAACCTCTGAAAGCTACTAACACAATCTTGGTTCCTTCAGTGAGAAAGAAATTATTCCCTATCACTCCAACTTCAAAGCAATTACAGCAGAATTATCTTTCAAATTATAGCCACATGAATTTTGGAGGCTGATGAAAAGCCTCAGCCCAGGAGACAGGTTTGGGATGTGCAAAATAGTCCTCAGTCTCTGCTCTTTTAAAAGCATAATTTAACATTTCAGACAATAAATTTTAGACAATAGCAATGAGGGCCTAAGAGATCAACCAGTAAGCTTTCTCCATATCTGTTGGTTGTTTTTCCGCCTTTAGTTTCAAGCCCTACCTGGGCCTTGGCACTCTCAGCTCTATCTACATCTCTACTCCTTTATTTTCATACATTGACATATTTGTAGCCCCTGTTAATTTTTCTGACTGCCCAAGACAATCACCTCAAAGAAAAACCAGAAAACTGGGGGGGGGGGGATAGTGGCGCGCGCACACACACACAAACACCTCTGTCAGATAACCCCCAAGGGGGGACATGGGCACCATGTTCAAGATCACCCCCGTGGCAATTTCATGAAAGGGGAATCTCATTTATCACAAAGAGGGGTAAACTAGGCATATCTAAACTACATGGATAAGGAAGAAGCCAACTCCATGAAATCACAACCTTTCATTTAGAATATGGAATGATTATGAGCGTGTATAGATCATATATGTATGTAAAATATATGATTTACTCATTACACTGGGCCAGAAAAAAAAAAAAAAAAAGAATAGGGGCTGTAAGAAAGAAGATAAAAAGACAGAGAAAGAGGAATATCAGATATACTATTGCTAATTTGTTATTGGTTAGATTTTTTAAAAAATATTATAAGTCATATACCTACTTTGAGTTCAACTACATTATTGAAAAGTTTAAGAACAATATAGCCAATGGTGGAAGGCTTTTTTCCTCTCATAGCCGAAGCTTGACCTTGTAGATTAATTATTTGTGATAAAACCATCCTTGAAATGAATTATATAGATCTTGTTTTCTTAAGTATGGGATGCTCAATATTTACTTGTTAACTTAATATCACCATTAGGAATGTATATTATTGGATTGGGGAATAAAAATGTATAAAATAAAGTATTTTGAATATATATTATACAATAAACCTTCAAACCATGATTTTATTTATTTTTTATTTTTTTTAAGATTTTATTTATTTATTTGACACAGAGAGAGATCACAAGTAGGCAGAGAGTCAGACAGAGAGAGGAGGAAGCAGGCTCCCTGCCAAGCAGAGAGCCCGATGCGGACCTCGATCCCAGGACCCTGAGATCATGACCTGAGCTGAAGGCAGAGGCTTAACCCACTGAGCCACCCAGGCGCCCGCAAACCATGATTTAAAAAAAATAACTTTATTTAGGGTGTCTGGATGGTTCAGACAATTAAGCACCCAACTCTTGATTTTGGCTCAGGTAATGGTCTCAGGGTTGTGTGGTCAAGCCCCATGTCAGGGTTTGTAATGGGCATGGAGCCTGGCTTAAGATTCTCTTCCTCTCCTTCTGCTCCTCCCCACAAATAATGTTTTAAAAAATTAGAAAATAAAAATAACTTTATTTGAAAATAATTTCAAACTTATAAAAAAGATACAAAAAACCACAAAGAATCCAATATTTATTTATCCAGTATTTATTTGTCCCCATTTATCCAGATTCAGCTATTAACATTTTTCCTTACTTACTTATTCTCTCTCTCTGTCTCCATTTCCCCTCACCCTCCACAAACGCACCAACAATTATTTTCTCTTGACCATTAGATAGTGAATTATATACATCCTGGCACTTCACTCCTAAACATTTCAGTGTATGTTGCCTAACAGAGATACTCTCTTACATTATCACAACAGAGTTACCAATATAATACATTATTTGATCTAATCTACCATCTCTGTCCCCATTTTGTCAAATGATCCAGAAACGTCTTTCATACCATTTTTTTTTCCCCTCCAGGATAAGATACAGTCTAGCAGAGCTACATATTTTTTTAAAGTCCTTAAATCTGCTTTCTTGGGGGACAGAAAGAAAGGATGTCTTTATTCTTTAGCTGTTTAGTCTTCCCACTGTCACTCTTGCATTCCAAAGTCCTGTCTGTGGTTTGCACCTATTCACTCTCTTATCTGCTATTTCCTCTAACACATCTTGGACTCAGAAACAAGATAATAAAATATTTTGGAGTTATGAATGGGAGAAGATTAAATATCTAATAAATGAGTGGTTGAAGACCTTTTTTATGACCAGAAGGGAGGTAATTTTTGGATTTGTATTTGATAGCTCAGGGAAATTTCTTTTTACCTGCTAATAGGTGAGGTATTACTTTATATATTCATACTAGAATTCTGTCAATGGGCTAGGGATCCGAGTTAGCCCGATGGACTAAATTTATCACTCTCCCAGAATTGGTAAACACCTTTTAGAAAGTTGGAGGAATAATAAAATAGTGTCATAAAAAAACAATTGTGAGGGGCAACTGGGTGGCTCTTCAGTTAAGCATCTGACTTTTGGTTTTGGCTCAGGTCATAGTCTCTTGGGTCATGAGACAGAGATACTGAGCCCTGCCTTGGGCTCCACAGTCAGCAGGGAGTCTGCTTGAAGAGCCTCTTCCTCTACCCCTCATCCTACTCATGTTTGTTCTCTTTCAAATAAATAACTTTTAAAAATTATGCAACTGATGATCAATAAGAATTAGGTAGAGCAATCTCTTTCTGTGTACATACGGGGAGAGGGAAGATTAAACTTGCAGCTGTGATGATAACAATTCCCTCAAAAAGTAATAACCTCAATAGTAACTATGCATTTCCAAGTAGATGTTTCAAACTCCTAAAACAACTTAGGGAAAAAAAAATTATAACATGCGTATTGAGAAAATGTTCCAGACATATTAAGTCTACTATGGTGAAGTACCTCACCATGTTATGCCAATTTCCTTAAGGTAAAAAGTTTCCAATCAGGTTTTTGTTTTTGTTTTATATTAATCTAATGCTTGGGCAGTCCATTGCAAAGATGAGATTTTCAAAGATTACTGAGTAGATTCAACAGTGCCATAGGATCAAATCAGGAAGCCTATGCAAGGACAATAAGGAAAGCTTCAATTGCTCAGAACACAAATGACCAAAATTTGCATTAATTGATTTTTTTCCTAACTTCTATTATTTTAAAAAATAAAATTTTCATAAAGTTGAATAGAAATATAAGCCAACACATTATATGTTAAGTATACATTTGGTCTACTTTCCTATAGCTTAGCATCTATGTAATATTTGTCAGGGACAGAATGGAATTATAGGTCCTACAGCACCCTAAATCAGCAAAAGAGTGTCAAAATGTTGGCTAGGATAATAAATACAAAATAGAATGATGTAGTTTATATAGTAACTTCCCAGAAGGTAAATATTTTTAGTGTTCCTCCTGATCCTTTATTAAATAACACAGCATATTTCCCATGCACTATATTTAAATTAGATTCCATCGTACCATAATCTTCTGGTGAAATTTCATACTGCCAAATACCAAATGGAGTATGGCCTTGAAGGGAAACAGGACCTAGATTATTACAACAGGAAATGTGCTCCAGATCACATTAACAGAGGAGAAAAAAATCCACTGGGCAAGTAAATTAGACAGGTTATCTGCTGATATAAGTTTATCCTGTATGGTTTTTAATGGTATTTCTCCAAATTCTGTATGGCCAAGCACATCACTACCCTCCACAGGTGGGATTTTGTTTCCCAGAGCTCATTTGATCATAGAATACTTGAAAGTAGATTACATTTACCGAACGAAGCTAATGTATTGTAGGTGACAGGGAGAGAAAGCTGATCTAACATAAAAGTGGGTCATTTCCCTTCCTCAATTCATTATATATACTAATAACACCTGGAACCCAATCCTTTACAATGCCATTACTGACACCATTAATATAATTCTAGGCAGGAATCACAAGGGATACCACTAGGAGGTAATAGAAAAGGTATGCACCAAGATGAGATTCATTAAATTTGTAAAAGTCTTACTATGTTAGCAT
Organism: Spilogale gracilis; assembly: GCA_004023965.1. Classification (NCBI taxonomy): domain Eukaryota; kingdom Metazoa; phylum Chordata; class Mammalia; order Carnivora; family Mephitidae; genus Spilogale; species Spilogale gracilis. Next base: position 48,932 of record PITA01000401.1, on the reverse strand, counting down.
TGTTTCACACTATGATAACTTTCCGATTGTTCTATGGAAACTCCATTTAACCTAAATCTGAAAACAAAAAGGAATGCTTACAATTAAAAAAACAATTCCCTCATTCAGCTAGCAGTTAAAATTCATGTTAGAAAGATAACCAGCCAGCAAAATATACAGGGCTTGCTAAATGGGATTAAGCTCTCACTATGGAATAATCATCTGATGTGATTATTATTAGCTACATTTATAGCTATTATTAGTTATATATCTAATACATATATGATATTGATGACATAAATAATCATGATTATTATACAATTGAAATTATGCATTGTTACACAATTATACATTGAGTTTGACAGTTACTACCAACAGAGTCAGTCTTATAGAAGCGTCTTATCTTTTGGTAAAACTTCACTGCCCACCTACACTGCAAACTGTTTCCCATACACTCCTATAAAATTTAATTTTTTGTTCATTTCACTTTTGGGGAATCAGTCTTAAAATGCAGATACCTCATAGAGAAAGAGGCACATAGGTTTTAAACTCATACTAGGGCAAAATAAATTTTAAAAAAAGAGTGAATGAGATTTTTTTTTCTTGAATCAAACCTTAACTATTCATCAAGAAAAGAACTGAAGATTATCAAAACATATTTTTCACCTACATAATTTTGACGTGAGCCAGCCACCTGCACTGAATTCCCTCCTCTATCTAGATGACTGAAATCTGGCTTTATTTTCATGCAAATATTTGGGAAATGGAGGGAACCTTAGATTTTAATTCTTAATAAGCTTCATGTAACAAAAGATGTAATTATTTTTAAGATTTTATTGATTTATTTGACAGAGAGATAGATCGCAGGTAGGCAGAGAGGCAGACAGAGACAGAGAGGGAAGCAGGCTCCCTGCTGAGCAGAGAGCCTGATGTGGAGCTTGATTCCCAGGACCCTGAGATCATGACCTGAGCTGAAGGCAGAGGCTTTAACCCACTGAGCCACCCAGGTGTCCCAAGATGTAATTTTCTAGCAACAAAATATATCAGCTTTCCATTGGAATGGATAGAAGGAACAGATACTGTGTTCCTAAAGAATAGAAGTGTCTGAGTCATTCAAGGGAGAGAATTAGATTCAGAAAATAAAATCAAAGAGAAGAAAATGTCCTAGTGTTTACTAAAGAAACTTTGAAATCCAGGACTAGCTTTGGTCCCTTTGAAAATACAACAATATCCTTTTAATAATATCTTCCTTTATGACTTTTAATTTAATGTTACAAGTCAGAGATCTGGCTTACATTGGAGGTACTTTCAATTTTCCAGGGGTTCAGCTTTCAACTTGTTTAATAGTGTTCTGTCACTTAAAAAAAAACCAAAAAAACAAAAAACCAAACCAAAACAAAACAAAAAAACAGATGTATTGCAGAGAGCAGAGATGTACAGCAGGACAAGGTATATGAAAAAAAATAGAACAGTTTATACAATAAGGTGAATGCAGCTAGTATTTTCTTATAAAATTAAAAGCAGGACCAATTGCACTTCTCGAGTTATAAATACAGTATGGTAATCATCTTAAGAGAGTAAGTCACCCATTCCATTATAGTTTTCTAAATGATTACTTTGTTGCTACCAGAGTTGCTGTGCAAATAAATGAGAAGAGATCTGGTCAATGAACAATGAGAATTTCAATTAAAACATAAAATATGAGCAGATAAATACCTACACCTGTGGGAGAGAAGTATTATATTGGTATTATAATAAAGCTTCTGAGACCTCATTCTGTATTGTACAATTTTTCATCACTATTTTTTTCATATATACTTCACTTTATTCCATTTCTTTGCATCATGAATCCCTTATAACAGACTTCTTATCATCCCTTGCACTCTTCAGGCTTTCTTCCCTTGACTTTCTTTTCTCCACTGAGTCTCCATCCAATAGTCTGTACAGGTCTTTCATTTTGCTACCAAATAACCTTATCTTGAAAAAATCTCTCCCCAAAACTGTCAGAATCTCCAAAAATAAGTTCATTTTCTCAGAGTTGTCAAAATGTTCAAACATTTTAACATTAAACATAGAATGCTTTCTTCTTAAGTTAAACTTTAGAGTTATTTAGCATATCAAATTTAAACAAAGTAAGATTCTGCCTAGGGATATTTGGTAGAGCGCTGTATCATTAATTTAAATAAATGAAACAAATCAGTGTTAAAAGGCAAATTTATCTCGATATCTCTTGGAAAAATTTGTGGGTGTAAAAACGAGAACACACTAAAAAAAAAAATTACATGAGAGATTCTGAACTCAAGTCACTAATGTAGAAAGACTCCAGCAAACTTTAATTCAGTTTGGGAAGGGAGGGGAGGCAGCAACTCCCAGAGCTGAAACTACATTTATATAATAAGTCCATAAATCCCTCACCAGAACCACATGGCCTCCCATCACTCTACAAAGAAATCTCAAATGGCATGCTGATGTCTTCCTTTGATGAGTTATTTCACCCTTCAGGACTCTTCTTAATGTCATGCACATAGCACAAAGCTAGATTCATTTAAGTAATGAGTGAATGACTACATTAGTAAATGAAAGAATGTGAAAAAGAAATCTAATTTTGCTTGTGTATGAACCTAAATCTTAAGAGGGACAGGATCTCAAGCCACAGTAAATGATTATACCTTGGCTTTTATCTCTGTTGCTTTGCCTTTAGGATTAAAAAAAAAAAAGTTTAAATAAAGGTTTTATATTTAGGCTAAAAGCCAACATAACCTTCTTTTGGTGATGCACATTCCAAACCTTATGCCACCTGAAATTCTTATCTTTGTGCTTTTCACCTGTTGAAATTTGATACCCCCATACTAAGTCAGTCTTCTGGGCAACCTTTTCCCAGCCTTTGAATTTATTCCTCTTCTGAATGTATTTAGCATTTATACTCTCTACCACTCAGTCATTTTCACTTATACCACTTTATGTTGTGAACTTCTAAAATATGTTTAGGTCTTACATAAAGAATATCCTAGGAAAATTTTTGTTAGTTTTTTCTCATTCTGTTTGCCCTATGACATTCAGCACAGATGCTCTGTTTGGTGGGTACTATGTAAATACTCACTAGATATTTCAGAGGAATGAAAAAGACATCTGGGATCTTTGGAAGGTCAAAGTTTCAGCAAGCACTGCAGTTATTCAAATTTATATCAAAAAATGCAATAATTGCACACAGCTAGGAGGAAACTAGAGTGATGATGTTTTCTTTCAAGTAAGTGCCTTGGAAGATTCCCAGGAAAAGTTGACTGCAAACACCCAGAGGACAAGACACATGCCTTCTTTTTATCTATATCCTCCACAGCAACCCCCCACATGGCTTTGCAAACAATATGATAAACAAAATTATAAACAATATTGTTTATTAAACAAATAAGTGAAAGATTAAACACTGAAAACAAATGGATAAATCAAGTCCTATAACAGAATCTCCTCTAGCTACACTTGTCCCAGGTGCACACCTAGCAGAGTACAGGCACCTACATAACTCTTCTTAAGATTTCTCCATCCAGATGACTTTTAGTTGAAAGTAAACTAGTTTAGCGTCCTCTTTATGTAGGGTCTACTCTGGACACTTCATGCCTAGTGTAAAACAGAGCTAAAAGGGGAACCGAATAACAGATGGTATAAGAGGAGAAGAGGTGATTCTCTGAGCTGTTAGTAAACTTAATGCTTCTCAATGACTTGGTTGTAATACAAAGTTATATCTGGAAGAAATAAAACTCTAACTGACATTATCAATACCTTTCTAATCAAACAAAATTCAGAATTTATCCACTATGCTGGCCATTTTCACTCATTAACTTCCCATATGACTACATTTGTTCTCTAACCCACTTGCAAAATTAGGGAAAAGCCATTCAACCAGTCTTGACTTATCATAGTTCCAACAAGTTTCTCCATTAAAAACAACAACAATAAACATGAACTACAGGAATTTCTTCTTTCAGCAAAAGCAAATACAAAATAGTTTAACTGGAGACCCCATGGTGTCTTTTAAAGCACCAAAAGGCTTCAGACTTCATTACTGAAGCTTGTTAGGCTGATGGATGCATGCTGCTCGCCTTCTGTGAAAGAAATCCTTGCTTACAGTCTGGATGTGAAATGGATCTTGGGATGAAGTGGGACATTTGGGAGTCAAAACTATTGCCAAATGTGTAGAGTTCTATAGGTTCTCTCATCCTATAAATTGGGAGAGTAGTGCTTGCTGACGTTGAGATGCCTCTATTCTTACATTCATTTTGGTGATATATTTACAAAAGCAGATGCATGTTTAAAGAACAAAAGTAGCATGGGAAAGAATGTGACACCTGTGAGTATTAAGCTAACATTAAAAAAATGTTGTAAAAGTTGTAAAAGTAATTTGGAACCTAGACATTTACAGAGATGGTTAGAGTAATAATACCATGGGCTCCAGAGGCAAATAACTCCACCATTTATTGACTACAGGACCCAGGAAGTTACTTAACCTCTGTGTGTGTCAGTTTCTGCATTAATAAGTGCAAAGCTAATTGGGTCGATTTAAGGAGTAAGTTTTTTATTCAAGCAGAGCACTTGCTACATTGCTCAATAAATGTTAGCTTTAATTAGTACTATTACACAAATACATGAAGGACAAGAAAACAAAGTCAAATTTCTCCAACAGATAAATTGCTCTCATCATCATTTTCATCACCATATGGTTGAGTTTAATTATCTTTATTTTCCTGCACACATGTCCAGTACTAGACATGCACCTGTATATCTAGAGGGCCAACAGGCCTTCTGAAAAGGTTCCAAGCATTGGCAGATTCGTCTCTTTCTCTTTAGCTATTACATAATTTAGAGTTGCAATCAGAAAATTTCCCTGATACTGATGTTCAAAGGATAGAAAGACACAAAGTTTAATCAGATTCTCAGTAGCCAAGTGCTATCATCTGGTATGAGTAAATATCTGCCATTTTAAAGCCTGCCCTATAATTGTCTGAGGATCCACATCAGTCCTGAGGAATGTGATAGATCCTAGTTTCATAGAGAGCACTGACCCAGAAAAAGTACATACTGACAACATCAACTTTTTTCTTGGTATGAGTATGCCAAAAGAGGGTTAAATATATAGTATGTACAATTATCTCTAGGTGGAAAGCCTATTTTCCAAGTTCATACTAAGAGTATGTTCTCTCTGAGAGCACAATCTCAAGTACTGGAAATAAAGGTGTTTTTTTTTTGTTTTGTTTTGTTTTGTTTTTTTTAAAGCAATGCACAGTTTTTGCCAGAAATAATAGATCAGAAAAGTGGTACCCTTGGCAGAATTCATTCTACTACTCCTGGCCTCTCAAAGGCTTTGTCTACATCTCTTCCATAGAACTTATTCTCGCTTTCTCCTTGCCCTGCAAGCTCTTCTAACAAACAATAAGTTATTTGTGCGACTTTTTAAAATCTCTATATATACAGCTTTTACCTCAATGCAAAGCACATAGTAAACATTCTAACATGTTGAGTGTGGATTTGATTCTGTACATTTACCATTGCTACTAATAAGCTTGAAAAAAAAGATCAGTAGTATTGCCTCAAGAAAAGATATAGCCCCCTGGACCCAGTCGTTTTACATTGTCACTTACAAGGATTCTCAATCTATTGGCCACGTCCTTTGACTTACCACCTTCACACTGTAACACGCTTATCAGTAAAAATATTAACACCAAACGGAAGTAGAATTTCCAATTCAACCCATCCACTGGGTCTAAGTTGAGTCTAAAAATATTATCTTTTCTATTTCTTAATATTTTTATCTTCTGCTGGTGAATTCTCCTGCTACTCCTGCAGAACACTGATTGATAGATAATTCTCTAAGTAGATTCAATTACCTTTAAAAAAAGCATTCTTGATGGCTTTGAGATCTGAGCTTCGCTCAAACTACAATTCCGTGAACTGACCTTGAGCTAATCATCTTGTAGCATATCATTTATCAAAGAGACAAGCATAGCAATGGGTGGATTCTGTTGCACGGTCTCAAGCATAAGCCCCATTACTTAATTCCTATTAAAGCAGTTTAAACCACACTTGCAATACACATTGCACTTTATAAAGACAAACACAACCCACACTCTTGGAAAAAATAGCCAATATTCTTGCCATTCTGTCTCTCTCTCTATATATAAACATCATCAGAAATAGGGACGGACATAACTAAAAAAGTGCTAAAATTTCTATCCTGGATATTTAATTCTATGCATTTTCTATACAAAATAAAGCTCACTAGTTTGTGCAGAGCTCTGACCTATTAATAATTCCATATTCTGTTAGTGTCGATATTTTCCTGAAGCAAAAACCTATCACAGCTAAATGTATCTATGTGGATCTGTATGTCCTTTAGTACATCTTTACAGTTTCTCAAGTGCAGATGGTTAGAAGGTATTATAGGATAAAAAAAGAATCATTTAGACATTATATGTTAGAGACCTGTTTCTGTTTATTTCTATTCAGCACTACCTCTATTTTTCTGGGATTATTAAGAGTGTCCCTCATTTCTCCTGGGTTCTATTCCTCTCCATTCTTCACATATATAGAATCTATATGCATTGTCACGTGCTAATGCTACCTGCCTCCTTGGTCAGAGTTGACAGACCCAGAAATGGGCTCAAACTGAACCAATCATAATATTATACCTCTGTACACACAATGGGCTGGTCCAGGGGTGGAAATCTCACCTAGCTTTTCAGTCCAGAACTATCTATTCCCACACCCCTCCAGAGATATTGAGGCTTCAGATAATGCACCTCCCACCCCTGCACCAAAACTTAGGTAAATTTTCCACAGACAACTGAAGCTTATAGCAACAAAACATGGGAGCTATCTGAAACCAAGTTTTCTACCACAAGAAAAAAAGCAGTCTGCAGGGAGATGGAATGAAGCTGACAACCCAGGAAAAGCAGAGAGGAAACTAGATTGATTCCTGACAGTGCCTGAATCCCTAGGGTTGGACAGAACCATTCTTCCCCCCTCAGCTTGGTTATTCAAGGCTTCCTCCCATTCTGGGAGCCAATAAATCTCCCTCTTGGTCTGAAAGGTTCAGGATGACTTTGTGACAGTTACAACCAAAAGAATTCTAGCTCATAGTCAGTGCATGCTAAAAGGCACAGTGAAAAAGACAGCAACATTTCAAATTCTTCTTTAAAAAAAAAATCAATGAAAATGACAGAGGTTTATTATGGAAACAAATAACTAAATACTACATAATCCTATTTTTGGTAGTAAATAAAATATTCAGGGAAAATGCCTCCAGCGTTCCCAGGTCTCTCCAGTAGCATGGACAGTGTCCAATGAGCAATTATTTGGGCGTGCACTCATCTGCTGTTTTCTTTGGGGGCTTCATACACACAAATACAGCTGCTTTACCCCAAATTACAACACCTGCTACCTACAGACTAATAGAAAATAAAGGAAAAAAGGATTAATTCAATTTTATTTTTTTTAAAGATTTTATTTATTTATTTGACAGAGAGAGAGAGAGATCCATAGAGAGAGAGAAACAGCACAAGCAGGGGCAGTGGCAGGCAGAGGGGGAAATGGGCTCCCTGCTGAGCAAGGAGTCCAAGTGAGACTCAATCTCAGGACCTGGGGTCATGACTTGAGCCAAAGGCAGATGCTTAACTGACTGAGCTACCCAGGTGTCCCAAGAATGATTAATTTTAATATTTTAATTAAAACGTTGACAAATGTATACATGTTAATATTAAAAGTGTTACTCTCATACACTGCTTCTAGGAGTACAACATGACATGGTAGAAAGTGATGAGATCCTTTTGTAGAACAACGAAAAATAAATGTCTAAAACATTAAGATTTGACATTCCCTTCATCCTGTTTTTTCACCCCTCTTGGAATTTATCTTAATGAAAAAAAATAATGCATATAGAGAATATTTTACCTAAAAAGATATCAGCCATCTTTTTTTACAACTGAAAACCTGAAATCTTTTTGTCTATAAATAGGGGATGGATTAAAGAAGCATGGCGTATTTATATATTGGAAGTATATGCAAATAATAAAAATAATGGCAAACATTTTAAAAGTACACTGAGGGAAAAATTGTGATACGAGTGATACAAGATAGTAGTATAACAGATTTCTATAGTCTTAAGGAAAAATCTTTAAATTAATACATATGCAAATAAACATCTGGAATTACAGACATCAACAGTTAAGCATCTATCCCTTTCTGTATAGTGGGATTATGAGTAATTTTTACTTTTCTTCTTTGTGTTTATGCTCAATAAAATTCTTACAATAAAAGTGTATTACTTTTGGAATCAGAAAAATAATTAATAGATGTTATCTTTAAAGTTTAAATGTTAAAAATGGGGAGTCATATAACATAATTAAATTAGCTGTGGAAACACATTGGAAACACCAAATAAAGAGATATTTTTTTTTTAAAGATTTTATTTATTTGACAGAGAGAAATACAGCCAGAGAGGGAACACAAGCAGGGGGAGTGAGAGAGGGAGAAGCAGGCTTCCCGCTGAGCAGGCAGCCCGATGTGGGACTCGATCCCAGGTCTCTGGGACCATGACCCGAGCCGAAGGTAGTCGCTTAACCAACTGAGCCACCCAGGCGCCTCTAAAGGGATCTTTCACTAGGAATTCACTCCAGCTATATTTTTTTTAGAAGTCATTGTTAAACAAAGAGGTTGGCAAGTAACATATATAAGAAATGGCAAAGGGCTCTGTCCAAGAATGCATGAGTTTTAAGTCAGATTTTGCTCTTTGATGGTTGAATGACTTTGGGGAATCATTGATCTTGACTTCTCTAATTTTTTTCATCTGCAGAAAAAGAATACCAATGCCTCTTTCCCTTCTATCCCCATGTGCTACTACAATATTCACATTTATGCATAAATGTGGATACAATTTATTACTATAGAGCATTAATATGAGATAAATTAGCTATTTAAAAAATATGGAGGAAATCTGAAAACCAAATAAATTGCAAAACCCAGCCCATCAAAAAAAGGAAGACCAATAAACTGTAGTGTTACACCAGACTTTTTTTTTTTACACCAGACTTTTTAATCCTTCTCTAGTCCCTTCCTTGAAATGCAAATATAAGAATATGTAAGATAAATATGAATCCAACCTCTTTCTTAAAACACCCCAGTTGAGTCATTTGGAAAAGAACCATGAGGGCATATAAAACTACTACTGGTTTGAACTTCCTGTCACACATAGACCATGTGCAGTTCACAAACAAATGAAACTGCTACAGGAAAAAAATCCATTTGGTTTTCTCTTAAGTGCCACACATGTGCCAAGACCAGCAATAAGAACTAATACTTTCATTGAATGCCTGTTACGTTCCAGAGGCTGTCCTAGGTACAATGTGTGTGTTATCTCTAGTAAACCTCATGACAAGGTTAATCGGCAGGAATGATTAAGTAGCCAAGTCAAGGACACAGCTGTTCAGAGACAGGGCAGGGATTAAAATCTATGTGCTTAACCACAGCATCAAAAAGCCTTTTGTGGGGCACCTGGGTGGCTCAGTGGGTTAAAGCCTCTGCCCTCTGCTCAGGTCATGATCTCAGGGTCCTAGGATCGAGCCCCACAACGGGCTCTCTGCTCAGCAAGGAGCCTGCTTCCCTCGCTCTCTGCCTACCTGTGATCTATCTCTCTGTCAAGTAAATAAAATCTTTTTTTTAAAAAAAAACCTTTTGTCACATGATATGAATGGATATTGGGATGGATAAGATATAGGTTGATTCTAAGAGTACTAATAATTAGTGGTAGAGAGAAGACATACATACATTCTTAAATAAAATCAACTTGAGATCATTTCCACATGTATTTCCCTCCAAGAGGAGTTAGCATTGTATTTGTGTCTTGCAACTAATCTTTTTGACTAATTTGGGCAGAGAAAATGGTGTATGCAAAGATACAACATAAAACAGAGACAAGTATAAGTTTTCATAATAGTTACACAATATATGACACATAATATGCTATATATGATATGCTACACCTATGATACTTAATATTACAGGTAATATGCTCCTTGATGGCAGTTCAACTTTATAGAATAACTTTTACAGAATAAAAACTCAGAAATAGTTATTGAATAAATGCTCAGGGGTATATTTTCAAGAATGTTTGAGTCAAGGTTTATACAACAATGGATTTGTGCATGGGGAGGGGGAAGCAGGGAAGAGAATGGTGGAATGGTACCAGAGTGTAGTCCAGCAGCATATATGAAAGGCAGTAAGAATGGAAAGGAAAGAATGGATATTGGCACTGGAGAAGAAAAGACTAATAAAATCAGCCAGGCTTGTTAAGTTTGTGGCAGGAAAAACAAACAAACAAACAAACAAACAAGCAAAAAACAACAACAAAAAAAACCCTCAAAGACATTTTCTACAGCGTCACCCTGAATTTCTAGGGAAAATACTATTGTCAACAAGTAAAGTGAAGAGAGGAAGTTGTTTGGTGGTAAGATCTCCCAGACTTGTTAAGGGTAAGGTGTTTTTTTGAGAGGATCTTTTCATGACTGAGTTAGAGGTAGAAATACAAAGTTAGCAGTAATCTGCAGACAGTGAATGGATGAAGCCTTGCTAGTGGCTGGTGACATAATCAAGAAGGAGAATTACAGGAAAAGAAATGAAGCTGCTGGATAAAGTGTGGATGGGAGGAAAAAAAGTCAAAATAGTAGGGGGAAATGAAAGGGTCACAGAATCCATTCTTGTTCTGCTGTACCTTACTCATCATTTCTGAAAAGTTACGTAGGGTCTCTAACATCTGGTACATTTGTCTTTCTATACATCTATGCACCTTCTTCAGAGCGTAGCAGGATGTGGAATCTAGTACGGAAGGCACAGCTAACTGTTCTACAACATTAATCCATTTACACGTGACACATTTCCCAGTCAAGTCCGTCAGTGCCTTCTCTTACATGCGTTTACTTCATAAAACACCAGAAGAAATGAAATGATGTTGGAACGGGGTGTTGTCTAGCACAATTGGAACAGAGAGAAAGGGTTCTCAACATCATTATCCTAGTGTTAATGTCCTGATCCTGATTTTTCATATAAAGCAAATGGTTTACTTTGAAGTGTCTAACTGATGAAAATAATTAAACCTGAAGTTCTTTGGGTGGAAAAAAACCCCAAAGACCTTCACTTTGGAAACCACAAAGCTGAAGTGCAAAGCCATTGATTTGTTTCCACCAATATTTTGTTACATGATAATATTTACAGCATCATTGGTGGAGTATCATTTGTTTTCCTTAAGATAGAAAAGGTTAACAATCCCTTTCCTACTACATATTTGTTACCTTATTTATTAAAGGACAGAGTTTTCTGGCACTTGTAAAGAAATGACTGATTCTATATAATATTATTGTAAGTCCATAGCAATCGTGACGATTTTCTCATCAGGATGAAACAAAAACGCTGTAAGATGGGGACAGCCAAATATGGCCCACCATTCATCACATGCAAGGTAACTGCCTTCCTCGAAGTTCACTCAAGCAGAAAATGAACAGCTGCCAATGTTGATCAGAGAGATAGTAAATGCTGCTTCTAGGAACGAAAGTCTCTGTTTCGTTTTTTTTGTTTTTGTTTTTGTTTTTTGGTTTTTTTTTTAACTTAAAACAATATGCTATATACTTCTGCTGAAAAAGCAAGAGGGCCAGACTTGATAAAGTCACAGTCATGGAACCGATCAGTTGCTTCTTGATGTGTTTACAGAATTTCACAATGATATAATGAACAGATGCTCACAAGTAGCCTTAAAACCAACAAAGACATTCTGTTTTTGATCTTTCGTGAATTATTTTGAAGTTTCAAACTGTATTGTTCAGAATGGAATCTCCCCAAGATAACAATTTTCAGCTTTTGACTGGTTGGAGGATTATAAACTCGACCAACTTGCCATTCTATCACTGGAAAATTTCAAAGTATTTTTTTGTCCCTCCACAAAACCAAAACTCCTCTCAAAACAGAGACCCATTTCAAAAGATCAGCTCCTGTGTATGTCTCTTAGTAATCAGTGCGTGCCATAAAAAAAAAAAGAAAGAAAAGCTAATCCTAAAATACTTTATCATTAAGACTCAAACTGCTAGTATGAAACTCTCAAGTAAAATAGATAAAATATATGCTGAGTATTAAGTGGTTTCAGGCAATTTATAGCTGCAGAAACTTTTCAAGGATGTAGCCCCATCTTTCATTGAGGTGCTCTGCTTGCAAGAAAAAGACTAAGAAAGGGGAGAGGAAAAACAGACAAAGAACCAGGGAAATCATCTTGGGAGGGAAAAGAAAAAGGCAATCCATTGTTATAAAATAATAACAACTTTTACTTTGTGACTGGTTACTGATACATGAGAGAATTCCAAAATTACTCTGAGTAACTGTGCTGTGAAAAGAAATTTTTAATGCCTCAGATTTGGACACATTATTTTATAGACAAATATTCTAAATGTTTATAAAGCTAAAAACGCATTGTTTTCATGACCATTATAATCTGATTGGTGAGATAATATGCAGCATTTGTGACTTGATTGGGAAAACTCTGTATCAAACCTAGTAATAAGTAGCCAGTAGGTTTGGCTTCAACTTAAGCCAAACCTTTGTGGCTTTTTGATATCATGAAGCAATAAGGATGAAAGGTTAAAAAGTTGAGTGTGAGCAAAGGTTATGCTTTTTCGTACATGAGATTAGATACGGCTACTAGTACTGATGAGATGATACCTAAAGGGAAAAAAAATCTTTTTGATATAAAATGTCAGAACAGCAATTTGTTACAGGAAAATTTACAGAAAAATGTGGGCAAGTAAATATATCCTAACTCAATCTTAAAGAACTGTTCATAAACCTCAAGTGGACAAAAGCACTTCCAAGAGTGTTCTCAGTGGAGCTGGCCAAACGCTATCCAAAGCAACCTAGCTTAGATTTATGTTCTTTTTGGTGTGGTTCATTTGTTCCCATAAGTCAGAAATTTTTGAGAAGACAAGAATTCTACAGAGTCCACTATACTTCATAATATCAAAAACAACAGCGAGAGACTATTTCCTGGGCTTTTTAAAATTAAAATTATATACACTATTTTTTTTAGAAAAGGTTCTCATTGAATAGTGGTCCACTATAACATGAAAAACTGACAATTTTGGGTTCAGATGGCAGATCTTTTGATAGTTATAGTTTTAGACATCAGGATATTGGTCAGAACCATAATCCCTATTGTAATGGCATTTCTGGTGGACAATGAAATTTGACATGTCTCATTTCCATTTTCACACTTATTCTAGAAACATCTTCTGTCATCATCTATCAACACTGCCAGGATTGCCTGTAGTATTTCAGTGGTACTCCACAGCTAATGTCATCACCGCCCACCACCCATCTGCATAACCCAGATTTAACTGTACAAAGAATATCTGCCTCCATTATCTTACTTCATCTTCACAACGGTCCTATAAACTGGGTGGAGCAAGGATTATGAGCTGAATTCCTCAAGTGAAGAAACTGAGGTAATCGTGAATTAGTGGCAAAAGCTGCATTCGAATTTCATTAGACTTCATGTGTCTCATTTCAATTTATATATTTATCCAAAGCATTTGGCTCCAAACTAATGCATGCTTCTACAAGAAGCAGCCTGGTATTACAAGGAACTCCATCCAATGGACTTATTTAAGCCACAAGTTAAAATGTTGAGAATGTCCAAATACAGTACCACATACACCTGTGGAGGAGATGCCTTCTGACTCTTCTTCTTAAGATGATTCCTTAAGAGCAAAGGTCAGAATGGAGGGAGTTTTGACAAGAAAATTACCTTTTCTTCTAGATCTAGACCAGTTCCTTCTGCTTGAAACCTGCTTCAATGGTTGGCAAAGTGTTACACTATCTGGAATAACTGTCTTGACAGTCAGCAGTGTATTCTAGAATATTCATGATAGTGTCTATTTATCTTCCCACTACACAATGGGTTCCTCAAAGGAAGAATCTTGCTTACCCTCATGTTCCTTTATAGTGTCAGGCATAAAAAAGTTGCTCAGTAAAATTTGTTGGTTGAACAAAGGAAGAAATGAATAGCTTTAGAACTTCCTTAGGAAAATCATTCTGCTGATTTAGTCTATGATACACAAGAATTTAGGAGAAAGAAAAAAAATGTCTGAAGTCATCCCTATAAAGAATTGTCTCTTAATGAGTAAAAGATTAACTTACTTTTGTCAAGTGATTTAAAAATCACCAGTTGTTAGACTGTATTAAAGAAGTCAACTTTTTAATACAACTCAGTAACAAATTGGGGAATTTGACCAAAGTTGCACCCAAACTACTCTTCTTCCATTCAACTGATCTTTATGTTTCGATTTCATGAAACTGATCTATCACTCAGGGAATAAACTACGTAAGAACTAGGCAATGTTTTATATGGTGTTAAGGAGAAAACATTATTACTGGCACTTGCATCAAATAAAATTGCTTTATTTGGCAAGCTAACTCAAACCAAGAAAATGAATTTGTTGAGGCTGTTCATAAACCTTATATAAAGTTCGTAATCTCCTAAATGTAAAACTCTGCTTATAAACATTGTCAGGGTAAAATTTCATCTTAAAACAGAGTGATTGCTTCTATTTCCTGTGATGTTTACACAGCAACTTCTGCAGAATTACTTTAAGAAAGAAGTAGAAAGGAAAATCAATAGCAACATTGCACTATGAAATAACCTTTGTGGTAGGAAAGGAACCAGAAGATGAAGATAAGACCATACAAGTATGAAATAATGAAAAGGGCACAAATCTCAACCCCATAAGAAACACTGAACATGCTTTCATATGTACATTTCATGTACACTCAAGGGAACATAGACATTTTGCTATTTCACAAAATCATATACAAGTGATAATTAATACCATTCTGGTTAATCAGACATTTTTTCAAGCCATAATCAGACATTATTTGGAAAAATATAATTTATAGCAGAACTACAAATTTCCCATTTTCCACATAAATTCATTTTCAAATGGTGTCTTTATTTTAAATATTTTAAAATTAAAAGCACACACACTCACACACACACACACACACACACACACACACACATGCACACCACAATCTCTTTCCTTTATTTAAAAATGCCTGTCTGCAAATTACACAAGTAATCATAGCTACATTAAATGTTTGCAGGCAAAATCCTTCTTCATTATCTGTGGCTTTTTTATTTTTCTTACCAAAGCTCTGGAGCTATAAATGTAGGAATGAAATTTAAAACTTCTGTCAACTTCTATCTTAAATATTAATCTGAGTTAAAAGTTAGACATTTTAACTGAGGAACAAAAATGACTCTAACCATATAAATACCATACAGCAGTAGTATCCCAAGTAATTCGGAAGTTTACATACTTTTCATATGCTTTTTAGAGCCTAAGAGGTAACTTGAAAACAGCATGGTTGAAGGCAACTTCTTTAAGAGTTACCTGGTATTAACGATCAGGTCCAGTCACTATTAAAACAAAATATCCTTCCATCTACTAAATCACCTGTAAGTAACAGCTGAGTGTCCCCATTCAAACCAAATGACCTTTGTAACTGGTAACAAACAAGCCAAGAAGAGAAACAGAGAGATCAGTTTGATAAGCTGAAGACTACCTAGGCTCTCTGTTTGCTTTTACAAACATGTTTCAATTTTTAAGCCTTGGGGGCTAACTTGCTTCTGTCTCAGTGTCACAATTTGCTTTAAGTTTTAGCTAAAGAATTTTCTTATAGGTTAGTTTGCAGTTGATAACTGACAAGTGCTTTTTGCTTTTCTTAGTAAACATTCCTCCAAAATTCCCTCCTCTGATCGAAACCTCATACAAATAGAAATTGGTCATTATTCTGAATGGAAAAAGTACAATAAATATTTACTTCCTTTTTCTATGTGCCAAACATAAACACATGTTTTTGTTTACTCTTGATGTTATAAATTTAGAAATGTTTATAATAACAGTGTTCAAATATAAGGCAACATATGGATTGTCAGGTCTAAAGTAGGATGGCAATGTGGAGACATTTACACTTGATCTTACTGCAACCATCACTCTGAGACAGGTGTGTAGAGATTGAAGGAGAAATCATTACTTTGGGTTTTTTTTAAAGATTTATTTTAGAGAGAGAGATCACGTACTCATTGGGGGTTTGGGCAAAGGGAGGGGGATAGAGTCTTAAGCACACTCCGTGCTAAGTGCCGAGTATCTATGACATACATGGTAAAAGGGAGATTTGGGGCTTGATCTCACTATCCTGAGATAGCATCTCAGCCAAATCCAAAAGACAGATGCTTAAACTACTGCACCACCCAGAAGCCCATTACTTGGCCTATTTTTTTTTTTGATGATTTTATTTATTTATTTGACAGAGAGAAACACAGCTAAAGAGGGAACACAAGCAAGGGAAGTGAGAGAGGGAGAAACAGGCTTCCCCCTGAGCTGGGAGCCTGATGCGGGGCTCAAACCAGGGACTCCAGGATCATGACCTGAGCCAAAGGCAGACGCTTAATGACTGAGCCACCCAGGCGCCCCTATTATTTGGCTTTTTGAAAGCAAATCCATTCTTTTCCAATCTCATGGTTTTCCTTTCCCTGTGTTAGGACATACTGGTTTACACTGTACTGACACACATAACAGACCAACTTCACATTGTTTAGTAATTTTTTATTTAAACTACATTAAGATTAACTTCATTATGATCAATATTGTATATCACTTAATTATATTGCTATTTTTATGATTATATAAAATAAATTAGATGTATTTAAATAAATTCTACTTAAGAATTTGAATAAATGAGAGCCACCGGGCACAGCAACAGAAAGAAACTGTGTCAGTATGCAGGGGCACAGGCACCCCCTACTTCCCATGCCAAAATGATTTTGCTTGATTGACAGAACTTAAGAAAACCACTGTGCGGTCAGGATATTTGCTCTTTTGCATGAGATCATAAAAATTTTAAGGGATTCTGGTGGTGCCAAGAATACAGAAAAGACCAGGAAAAAAAATGAGAGGTTGTTCTTTTTTCAATCAAGAGTTACTTACAGTGACACTAGAGTCCAAGAGAGCCATCTCAAAGAGTGTGCATTCAGCACGTACTATGAAATGAGCCCTGAACTCAAGTATCAGATTATCAAATGGTACTTCTCTTGTTGTCTTTGCTTCGGCAGCTTGAGATAACTATGAGGACCAAGAAGAAACAAACACTTCATGTACTAAATAATACGGAGTCAGATCCCGTGCCAGGGCTGTGATCAACAACAGTCCCCACCCCCAAATCCACCCTTTTTAAATATACTTTTCTAATTTACATAAGATGATTTGAGAGTCAGGAAAGACACCAAACATTCCTAAGGGGAATATGGAGATTTTGTTCTCTGTTCCCCACCAAAGTACCAAACTTGGAGAGACAACTTACAGTAGCTGCCTAGATGGGGACATAGGCACACCACTGCAAGACATCTATACTTACTGTTGTAGGAGTGAAACAGAACCAGCTGAAGAGCTTGTCACTGAGTTTTATACCTGCCCCTGTGGCTTACATCTACGTAGGAAGAGAGAGAGAGAGAGAGATGCCTGCTACTCACCTGGAGGTTTCCAGAGTCCGGAGGCTGGCTGGAACAGCGTGTGTTAAGGGTGAGAGAATCTAACAAGTGAAGGAGAAAGGGACCTTCTCGATCTTCTCATCACTCTGAGGGTGTTCAAGAAAACCTCAGTTAGCTAACTAGGCTTCATGTGGAGGAAAAAAAAACCTAGAAAATGGGAAAACCATAAGATGGTCCACATGAGGGTCAATAAGGAGACCTCCATGGGTTAGTGAGGGCCATGAGCTGTGTATTGAATGTACCAGGAGTAACAGCCTATAGTGTTTAAGTATCTCAAAATCAGACATATCTAGGCGCAAGCCTTAGGTCTGACAGTATTTCTGAGACCTGTGTCAATTCCCTTAAGGTCTGTGCGCCTCAGTTTCTTCCTTGGTAAAATGAGGATACAGAGGTCTACCTCACAGGGCTTTTGTAAATGATAACTTGGGTAATGCTTTTAGACATGATTTTAAATGATTATATTGTGCAAACACTATAATTATTACTTCACCCACATATCACATTCATCTAATCCTGTGTTGATATCATCTTACCATATTGTATATATTCTTAGGTCTGCTAGAGTCTTGTACAACTTTATGTCTTATGTGTTTCCTAGAGGTGCTATAGTCAGCAGATTGGAGGCATTATTGGCAACGGCCCTTGCCTTTGTACAATCCTATCTCCTTTGACAGTGGGTAGAGCCTGTGAATATGAAGACGTATTATACCTACGACACACATTGTAAAAGGGAGATCAACTGGTGAGACTAATTTAACCATCTGGCCCTTTAAAAATACGTAAGTCTTTCCAGATGGTGGAGGAAGTGAGAGTAAGAAAGATGCAAGGCATGAAAAGGTCTCAATGTATGTTTGCTGCTTTGAAAATGGAGGGGTCCACATGAGAAGGGATACGGATGGTCTCTAGAAAGAGCAGGCCCTGCTAACAGCCAGTAAGAAAACTGGGGCTTCATAACCACAGAGTCAAGAAACTGTATTCTACCAAACACCTGCATGAATCTGGAAAAGGGTTTTTCCCCAGAGCATCTAGGAAGAGCCCAGCCCACTTGATGAGCTGAGTCTGGCCCTGTGAGGCCAAGAGTAGAGAACACCTCAGCCTGCCTGGACTTCTGACCTACAGAACTGTGCAATGATGAAGGGGTGCCATTTTAAGTTGGCAAATTTATGGTAATCTACTCTGCAGCAAAAGAAAACGCACACAGATTTTGCAGGGAGCTAGTCTAATAAAGACTTAAGATATGGGAGTGGCCTTAGAAACATGCTGAAGGAAAAGTCAGAGATCTACATAATCTGAGGAGAATTTGGCATGCTGTGGCTGGCTTGAAGATGGAGGATACCATGGGTGAGGTTGGCAGAGCTACCCCCTAAGAGCTGAGAGTGACCCTTCAGCTGAAAACCAGTAGGGAAACTGGGACCTTAGATGACAGCTGCAAGGAGTTAAATTATATCAACAATCTGAAGGAGCTTGGAAGCGGTTTAATCTCCAGCATCTCCAGATAAGAACCCAGTACAACTGGCACCTGATTTTTAGCCTTGTGACACGATAAGCAGAGAAGTAAATCAAGCCCACCCACATTCTTCACCCACAGAAATGAGACTTAATAAATGTGTGCTCTTCTAAGCTACAGCTTTGTGGTAGTGGATTATGCAGCAGCCACAGGGAAGAAAACAAAACAAAACAAAACAAAACAGATACTATGACCTATTTATTGAATGAATACTATTTAGTAAATAAAAGCCATTTATTGAATATCCATGAAGCAACTGATAAATAATGTTAGGAAACATGTCATGTGAAGTCTGGGTTAAAAAGACACCCCAAGAATTTTGAAACCTGAATTGTTAGACTCTGAACAACAACGACAACAACAAACGGTCGGAGGTTAACTGCAACTAGGATTGATTGGCAGACACATGCAAGCACCCTGGCTGATGCTGAATGTATTTGTTGGAGGCAGTGCAGTGAATTCTGTAAAAGCTACATTCAAATACGAGGGAGGCTCAGAACCACAATAATTAGGTCATTAACTGTCATGGTTTACTCATAGGCTGGTAACATGCAGATTACCTACAATGAAGTACTAGTTTTATAGCATACAGTAAAGTCCCAGGCCAGTTAAAATAAGGGGTAGATCACTAGCTGGGAATTACTTTATGGGGAAGGCAGCTGGCCTTTAGTCATTGGTACTCACTAGGTCTTGATACCGAGTAGTAATGGGCATGGTAAAAGAATCTTGATGATGGGGGCACCTGGCTGGCTCAATTGGTTAAACATCTGGCTCTGGATTTTGGCTCAGGTCATGATCTCAGGGCCCTGAGTTCAAACCCGGTATTGGGCTCCACACCCAAAGTGGATTATGCTTAGGATTCTCTCTCCCTCTGCTTCTCTCTCTCCCCCCACCAACTCTCACTCTCCCTCTCAAAAACAAACAAAACAAAAACAAAACAAAAACACCGAGGTTGATGATGAACTAAAACAAAAATGCAGAGATGATCAAATCTGCTCCACTGCTTCACTCCTGTGCATTATAATACCTCACATTTCCATGTGAGGAGCATCCTCACATAAAAAGAGCATCCCTCTTATTTTAGGAGATCTCTAGGAAATAAGATCAAAGAACTCTCTCCAAGGAACTTAATTATCCTTCCTTGAAGGAAGTCCTCTTTTTGAGCATGAAGGCAAAATGGAAAGGTCATTTTATTTTGTTCTACTTCCACTGATGACTGTTAATTTTACAACACATGTTTTGATATTAGAATATTTTAAAAATATAGCTACTGCACTGACAGCTGGTATTACTGGCGACCAGTAAAAGGTTAAGAACAACAGGAACTGAAAATACCTTTGCTTAGGAAGGCATGAGGACAAAAATGATCTTCTGAATGTCACTTTGACCCGTAATTCATAAAAAAAAAAAAAGCATTATCAAGGAACTAATTTATAAATCCTTGGATTTATAAACCTATCAAGTTTTCAGAACAATGGTTCTCAAATTTGACTGTGTATTGGAATTAACTAGGAATCTAACAAATTCTGATGCCTGAATTTCACCTCCTTCAAAGATTCTGAGTTAACTGGTCTGGAGGGCAGTCTGGTCATTGTGATTTTATAAGAGATCCCCCAGATAATACTAATATATGGTCAGGTGGATCACATCTCTTTATTGACTGGTTTTGGTACACCTGCCTCTGTGCCATGGCCCAGAATTATACACCTGAGCCACTCATAGGGAAAATCAACTATCAGTACAGTTTTTCTTCTCCATTAAAGAGGACTGGATTCTAGAGATCTCTCAAATATAAAAATCCATGCATATTGGCTCTGAAATGAACGTGCCACAGAATACTGCTTGTATACCAATACTCTCATTTTTCCAAACTTTTTTTTTCAGTTCTTGTTTGAGTGCAAATTAAATCTTCCTTATAATAAGAAGGATGTGTCTCTGCCTTAGGATCATGTACAAATGTTCTAGCCAGGGCAGAGAGTGGCCTACAGATGCTCATGAGTTGAAAGGGACAAGGAAAACATTAAAATCATGTATCACAAATCCTAGAAACTGGAAAATTAATAATTATAGCTTTAAACCAACCTCAATTGGCACAGTAGCAAATTTAGCAATCATTTATCTACCTTCTACACAACTTGTAGGGAATTAAAGCTCCCAAACCAGGAACACACCCAATTGAAAGTAGCTTTACACTTTCTCTTGGCTAAAATTTGGATAGCAACATAATTTGGCCTTTTAAAAAATCAGGTTCTTTTAAGGTCGTGCTGATGTTCAGAGAACAGTGGAAATTTGCATTAGGGAAGCTATTAGAAAGACATTTACTGAGGAGGGAATAGAATTAATGGAGCTTTGATTTTTTCCCATCATATATTTTCTTTTGTGTTCACCTCATACACATAGTGATGATGAATCAATTGGAACATTTTTATGGTTGTCAGAGTCCTCTGACCCCAAGGTCTAAATAAGATCATTTGATGTTAGGTTTACTCATACAGAAGAGAAGCTGGAAGGCCAGAGGCCATAACTCCATTTTACAAAGTGGTTCTGGATCAGGTAGTTGACAAGCCCAGAACTTATGTAAATATAGTCCTAGAAGAAAACCTACAGGTGCTGGGTTGTCCTGATGCTTCAGCAGCTGGATCCATCCAAGACTCTTGCCATGAATTTTAGGGCCACTGATAGTGACTTTCTCCTCTTTCCATCACTTCTTTATCCCAGTGGCAGCTGGTGATTAAAAACATTGTGCCACTTCCTTTTCACTCCAACACAAACCACTCATGACTCTAAGACATTAACAAAGACACTGTTTGCCAGAGGCATCTTCAAATGGAATATGAATTTTCATATGGAGAATGTTCATTAGAGGCAGAGGCAAATGTAACACCATCATACTAGTTTCTATTTGTTGACCAAGTATTCTAGGCTGTTCACCTAAAATGTATTAACTCATCAGTTAGCCATTCTGTGGGGTTGTTATCATTGTTTTCATTTTACAAATTAGGAATCTGAGACACAGATTGAGGAATTCGCTTGAACTTAAACTTGAGGAATTCGCTGAACACCATATAGGTAGCAGAAGACTTGGGATTCAAGAACGTAGGGAATTTGGCTCCAAGCAGCCCACTCTCTTAATCAGTGCACTCACTATACTGTAGTTATTGTGGAAGGGGGCCCAGGAGATCAAGAAATGGACACATAGCCCCACTGAGAAAGGGAATTTCAGGAGATTTCTTGGGAGAGTTCATTGTCGGAGCTAAGCAAAAGATGTTAAATAGAAATTACATTGGTGAAATTGAGAAAGGCAAATAGAATTTATGGCAGAGGAGTCAGCTCAAGTATAATTAAAGTGGTAAAAATGAACCCCTTCACATTGTATGTTGGGCAGTTTGGTATGGTTGGAAAGGCTGAGAAAGCAAATCTAACCCAGGAAGATGGTATTGGAGAGGAACAGAGGGAATCGGTTATGGCAGTCTTAGTACCAGACTAAATATATGGGACTTTGTCCTACCATAAGGAAAGCCTAGAATGTTTTGAACCATGACCCACAGAAACACACTTTACATGGTAAAGTAGTACATTTTCATATATATGTGACAGATAGATGGTAGATAGATGGATAGATAAAGTTTCAAGGACAAAATAACCTTACTCTGTACTCATATTTTCCATTCTATTTTATATCTACTCTAATCTAGTTTGTTTGCTTATTTGTTTAGGAAATGAATAGGACCCTCTAAATACATTTTTAGTTCTCACTAATGGGTGACAACCCACACTTCGAAAAACATTGTTAGAGGTGTTATAAATATGTAGACATATATGGTGATCACCAAAAAGATTTGATCATGGGAGAAAAAGATTATAATCAAACTGTCATTCAACAGGGTCACTTTGGCAGCATTCATTAGCGGCTTGAGGATGATTTTGAAGAACAGACTGAGAGCAAGAAGATAATCTTCCAAGCTCAGGCAACAGAGGATAGGGAATGCAAAATCAAGTCTACTTAGATGCCAGAAAGAATAAATTCAGTAACTTAGAATACTCTGCTAAAGGGACAATTCCATATTAGAAGAATTCCATAAATAGTCATGGCACTTTCATTCTTGGATACCTTTAAAAATTCAGTGAAGATCCAGTTACCTTGGTAAGGTGACTGACATATTTGCCCGAGGGACAGGAAATAAATAAATGATGCCGCTGTTCAACTCTACAACTCTAAATTATCTTTCTGCTCACTGATCATCTAAAAACCCACTTTGTTTGCTTAAGAAGAAAACATGAAATGTGCATGGGATTGTTCTAAAGAGGAGCTTACAGAAATTTATAAAACAGATGAAGAGTCATGGCTTTCTCTGCTTGATCTGCTCATACAAATGACTCTGCAACTACCAGGAGAGAAGTCAATATCTCTTTCTCAATAATAGGAGATGAAACTGCTCCCATAGGCTCTTGAAATAATTTTTCTTCAGCTTATTATACACAAAACAATCATATGTTCTGAAATATTTTAAACTTATTAAGGATAATTATTAATGACATTTTCATGCTATTATTTCCCTAATTCTAGAATATTCAAGTATATTAGGACTCTCATATTCTCTTTGTATATTTTTTAGCATTATTTTTAATTAGAAAAATATAAGCAAAAACAAAGGAAGATTGTAAACAAATGAGTGAGCCTAACAAAGTTTCAGGGAGGTTCTTGAAGGGCTCTGCAACCTGATTTTCTTCTTGGAATCTGGGGTTGGACAAAAGTCCTAAAGACAATGGGTAGAAAATGTAGACAAAACAAGTTCTAGAACGGTATTTACTCCCTGTTTCCCTATCTGGGCTAATCCTCTCTAAAAACAAACAAACAAACAAATGAAAAAAACTACAGTAGAGCCATAGTCACTACAATTGTCAATTTTGGACTGGGTTACCCCTTGACATTTGGCTTTCAGGAAAGCCACCTTCCCTATAACTCATTCATTTGAGTCTTGATCTTAAAGGAATTACTTACCTTCTTCCCAGACAAAGAATGTATAAATAAACACATATACAATCCACATTTCCCTGTTACTCTACAGTCATTTCCTTGTCAGTAGAATTTGATTTTTTAGTCCATGAGAGAACTAATCAAGACAGACTCTTGGGAATGTGCATGTGCTACCTGGATCATCACTACTTTAAGAACATTGATTCTGAATTCAGAATTAAATAGCCCGACTCATAAGAAAACGTCTCACACCCATTTCAGGCAAGATGGAGTATAAACAAATACATACAATGGGAAAATCAGTAGAAACTTCCACTAAATCTCATAATGGGGAGATTTTGTTTCAGTTGACTCTCATTGCTCCAATTCAAAATATACTAGGACCTTTCCATGGTAATGCATGGCTGGAATGAAGAAAGTCTAGGCTTCTCAGTCAATCAGCAGAGTAATGAGGATACTAATGATATCCAAGATTCTTACCTGGGTTTTGCAGACTGAATACAGTACCCAAAATAACCTTAGAATAAGGCAGTGACCTTCAGGCCACAAAGACTCAGTTTAAAATCCTGAACCAATGACATAATGAGTATTTTTTGTGATAAGTATTCAGCATGCAAATTATCTTAAAGTCATTAGGAGGTAGCATACACCTACATGCATAATGAGTCCATTTTTATGTTAGCATACCCCAAAGGACTTTCCTGCTGTGTGTTTTATACCACTGCTGCTTTATGTTTTATGTGTTTTCATTAATGTTTTAATTTTCATATACACATCCTTAGGCCATTTTATAAAGGGCATGACTTTTAAAATTCGGTCGATGTATTAAATTAATGTAAAACAAGGTCATCTAGCAAGCAGTCCTAAATCAATTCTCTGTGTTCCCTCTGTACACTCAAACCTTCCAATATGGTTTATTTATTATGGACAATGCAGAAGTAAGATCTGTGCTCTAAACTCTGACCATCTGTCAGATTAATGTGCTTATGCACTGAGTGTCTTTCTTCAGATGATGGATCCTACCACAAGCCCTCCCTAAAAGAATATATCCATCCTCTTCCCCACAAGAATAAACAAGGACCACAATTGATGTACATCAACAATGAATACATAAGCTAGGGCTTGCCCTAAATTGGCCATTATGATTAGAATATACTACTTCATTTGCCTCAGAAAACCTGTCCAATATTATATAAGTAGAAGGAATGTGACAAGACATCAGAAAAGAAAAAAGAAATACCAAAAAGAGGTAATGTAGTGATTCAGGATAAAGGTTCTAGAACCAGAGAGTCTCTGTCAGACAAAATTTAATCATTAACTATGATAAAAGTCTGGTCAAGTTATTTTACTTACTAGAGCCTGAGATTCCTCAATTCAAAATAAGGACAATGATGGTAAGAATACTTATCACAAGATTTACTGTAAACGATAAAACATCCATGTAAAGCATCTTATTCAACATATTTATTACAATTGCTACTACTACTACAGAAATGACTTCAAAGTTGCTATTAAAAACCAAGTAAGGATGTGGGTGGCATGCTGCATTTTAAACCTGGATTCAACCAGCCACGATACTAGTCACATACACATGGCATTTGTATCGGATTGTCACCCATAGCACAGTGCTTCAGGGCAAGGATCTGACTTTAAATCTGCACTACATCACTCATCACTTGAGCTTTAGTCATTAACCTCTTCACATCTCTATAAAAATATTATCTCCTTTACAGTATTCCTGGCAGGATTAAATAAATTATTATACATTAAGTTGTTCGAAAAGACTTCTGGTATTTATTTACTTGAGAGAGAGAAAGAGAAAAAGAGAGAGAACGCAAGCGGGAGGGGAGGCAGAGGAAGAGGGAGGAGCAGACACCCCTCTGAGCATGGAGCCTGCCTTGGACTCAGTCCCAGGACCCTGGGATCATGACCTGAGCTGAAGGCAGACGTTTAACTGACTGAGCCACCCAGGCGCCCAACTTCTGTATTTTTAAGCACATGATAAATATTCACTGTGGTGATTATCTAATTTAGTTCAGAAAAGAAAATGGCTGAATATTTAAAATTCCAGAACAGCAATAGAACCAGCCTCATAGTCATTAAAACAATAATTATTTAAAAATCATCATAATAAGCATTAAAAGAATAATGCTATTTTATCAGCTCCCATATAGCATGCTGTTGATTGCCACTATCAACACGGACTTCTGAACAAGCTTGTGATGTAGGTAGGCCATAGGGTGTTATCTTCATATTATACTTCATGAAATTGAAGCTCAGACGCAATGACTTGGGAGCCACATAACAGCGAATGCTAAAGCCTGGGCTTATATCTAGGTGTGGGCCTCCTGATCCAGGGTCCTTTTCATCATAGTGCTTTTTATTCAATATCCATCCTGATACTGAAGACAATGTGGTCCCACAGATCAGGAGCTGGGTGCTTCCTGATAATTCTAGAGATATTCTAGGCAGTAATCATTAAATCTGTATCAACCATAGCATCATTACCACACAGATGTATTTTAAAACTAGCCAGTGTTTGAGATTGTCCTCATGTAAAGAGGAACTGATTTTCCTTTCCTTTTGACACTTCAAATTCCCTTTGTCTCTCAAGCCTGTTAACGATCATTTGCAGCTGGATAGGGCATTTCATGAATAGATTACTTTCCAAAGTATCCATCTGATCTCTAATTTTTCAGCCTTTCCCATGAAAAAATGCATGTTTTCATTTTGCTTTTGATTGCTATTTTCCCTTGTGGCTGAGATAATTCAGGATATTCCTAATTACACACTACAGTAAGGGATAGTTAGTATACCTCTAGTGCTCCTGGCTTTGCAAATAACAGGTAGAATCTGTTTAACAGCAGGAGACGATCATCCTGTGGCAATTTTCCTCTACACGACTGCTAAAATTCACTACCATAAGAAGGACGCATTATGCAAATATCCAAGGGTTAAGACTTTGCCACTTTAAGTTCCATCATTATAAATGAAAGAATATATGTGGATACACACCCATGCCAAAACCATAAACATGTCTTCATTTATAACAAAAAAAATGTCTTAGTTTTATATATTTGAAAACCAGACCAGGTAGCATCAATTCCAAATTTACATAGTATGAAGGAAGGGGCAGAAAAACAAAGTCAGTAAACACACAAATCTTTCCACTGATAAGGTGCCCTTTCTCAGCTTCCCTTTACATTACCCCTTCACTTTTTCTTCCCAAATTATGGTCTTCAGACACTTCTGCACATTTTTTCCTCCTGAAGGGAGGTCATTCCTCATGTCTTTTTGGTAAGAAAGACTTATGAAAGCTGTCCAGGATGTACTGTTCTAGGGGCTTGGAACTGAGTCTTCCCTATTGTTCAATGAGAAGGAAAAAGCTGTGACTTTTAGCATCATCACTACTATAAGTGCTATGGACTGAACTGTCCCTACCCACAAATTCACGAGTTGAATCTGTAATATCCAAAGGGATGGTATGCGGAAATAGGGCCTTTGGGAGATAATTATGCTTCGATAATATCATGAGGGTGGGGCTCTCATGATGGGATTAGTGTCCTTACTGGAGAGTACTCCCTGTTCTCTTTCTCGCCTCCTGTCAGCTGAGGAATGAATAAGAAGGCACTCTGTCTATAAGCCAGGAAGAGTGTGCTCACTAGAAACCAGCCAGGCTAATCCTTTTTTCTTGGACTTCTAGCCTCAAAAACCATGCAAGAACTATGAGAAAGTGACAGTTAAAGTCATCTCTTCCATGGTATTTTGTTATGTCAGCTTAACCTGACTAAGGCAATCACTGACCTCCTTAGGCCATGAATAAAGGGTAAAAATGTCCTCTCCCATCTCACAAATTGTTAAAAAACAAACAAACAAAACAAACTTTGATATGTCTTCTTAGACCAAATACATTTTGCTGTCATATATGTTTCAGCTCTGATTCAAATTTTCTAAATCAAATGTTTCTTTGGTTTAGAAAATTAATATATATATTAATTATATATATATTAATTTATGTATGTGTATATATTTATTAATTTTCTAAACTAAAGAAGCATTTGGTCTAGAAAATTTGTATATATATACACACATACACACACAAATAAATACCTTAAGCAATTTAGAAAGTTTTTCAAAAGTTCCTTAGGGTACCAGGCTTTCTCAATTTACTACATTGTGGTCGAGATTATACTTCATTATAAAGGCTGTCCTGTGAATTTTAGCTTGTGAGGCATAACTGGCTTCCATGCTCTATATGTCAGTAGCATCTCCCCTTACCCAACTGTGGTAACCAACATTATTTCCAGACATTGCCAAATATCCACTGTGGGCAAAACCATCTCTGATCAAACACACCTATCTAGATCCAAATTTTACTGAATACATATAATTACGTTAGACAAGTATCCCATAAGGATGTCATATAAGGAACTATAATGACTTTAATACCTATGTAATAACTATAATGACCTTAACATCTATATAAGAATCTCCCTCTCCCTCCCTCCCATCGTCCCTACGTCTTTTCTTCTCTTTATCTTTTCTTTCTCTCTCTCCCTCTCTCTCTCTCTCACACACACATACACACACACCCCACCACCACCACCACCACCAGCACTGAATTGTAAAAATAAAGGAAGTAAATAAGGTAGCACAGAGCAGAGAAAGAGAATACTTCCTCAGGAGAAGAAGACTTCACTGATATGAGTTCTGGGCCTACCTTCAGTTTTAGAGAAGTCTCATAATCCCAAAACCTCAG
The DNA here is from genome assembly GCA_004023965.1 of Spilogale gracilis. NCBI lineage: Eukaryota > Metazoa > Chordata > Mammalia > Carnivora > Mephitidae > Spilogale > Spilogale gracilis. The sequence goes on along the minus strand of PITA01000401.1, from coordinate 20,080 downwards.
TTTTTTCTTTTTTTTTAATAGAAGACACATATAAGGGGCGCCTGGGTGTCTCAGTCATTAAGTGTCTGCCTTCAGCTCAGGTCATGATCCCAGAGTCTGGGGATCCAGCTCTGCATCTCTGGTTCCCTGCTTGGCAGGAAGCCTGCTTCTCCCTCTCTCACTCCCCCTGCTTGTGTTCCCTCTTTAGCTGTGTTTCTCTTTGTCAAATAAATAAATAAAACCCTTGAAGAAGAAGAAGAAGAAGAAGAAGAAGAAGAAGAAGAAGAAGAAGAAGAAGAAGAAGAAGAAGAAACAACATATAGTCCCTTCAATGTAAATAATCTCTGATCCTCAATGTATTTTGGATGAGAGGAGTAGAAGGAACATTTGGAGTTTAATGTTCTAAGAAAAATTACAAGAGCTAAATTACATTCAAATACCAAGTACATAAACTGCAATTCTGGGAACAACTTGCCACATAGCCTGAGTATCTTTGGTAATGCCAGCCACAGATTGGTTGGATGGCTCTGCATGAGAAAATCTCTTTAACACAGCCTGCTCAGTCTGGCTTATCCAATGTTCTGCTTGGGATAACTTTAAATTTGGATAGGCTCAGAATTTTTCCTTGGTGTCTCACAAGCCGTAAGGAGGACAGTCCATGGCAAATGCCACCTTCATTCAAAGTCAATCATTACCAATGATTTCATGCTACTTCTGTTCTATAATACTGCATATAATTTGAGAGACAGTGCCCACAAAACAGAAGTTACACAAGGTTTGGAAGAACATTCTACTTTCTCCTTTGGGGACTCATAACAACAAAAAGGGATCAAAGGGAATGAATTAGAAATTTACTGTGGAGTTTGGATTATAAATGTTCCATTGCAACAGTAAAAACTTCACTGGTTTACTGGCTAGCAGTGGAACAAAAGGAAAGAAAGCCATCCTTAGATACCCACAGAGATGAAACATCTCACCATATCCCTGCTATACTATATATGCCATAAAGTATACTTATTACAAGACTTAGTCATGATTTACATTGGAGGTCTCCAATGATAAAGCATTTTGGCTTGCAGCTGCAGAAGATACAGGTAACTGCTATAGTTGGGATTAGCTGAAATGAGGGATCCAAGGAAGATGCCGTGTTAGATGGGAATGTCTTCTTTATAATGAGAAATAAGGAAGAATATATGAGAACAATTTATATGTTCATAATGATGACACAGAGAATAGTGAAAACAGTATTCTCAGGCTTCTCAGTTCAAAGAAATCAGCCTCATAGTTAGTGTCACCAAAAAAGTCATTCAGGACAATAACTGGAGAACACTGGCTGTAGGAATTACTAGGAAACACCTCATACAATATTTTAATAATATCAAGCCACTTTCTTCACAAAAAGATGGAACCCTTCAACATTTTAGCACCCCTCCCAGGGAGAAGGCGTAGATATGAGTAGGTAAACAATCTTACCTGTCTATTCACATCAGCGTATTAGCCACAGAGAAATAAGATAAATAAATTCTGGGACCACCTGAAGTGATTTGTTGATCAACTGTGTACATAATTACTGCTTTTGTTTCATTAATTTTAATTACCTGTTTTTCTTTTCTCTTATACCCTGAGGTGAGTTTTTCATCAAAAATGGGTATGATTTTATGAATATTATGTGCAAACAAATTAGACCCACTGAACTTGGGAGACTGTTTCTCTCCCTTCACTCCTCTGAGGTTAGTTGCTCTTTTCTGAAAGTGATACGGACTCTATGGTAACATGCACAAAGGTATTAATCAGGAGAAAAGGAGTTTTCATGAATTCAGTAAAGCTTATTACAGAGTACCTCATTATAACACATTATGAATCTGTGACCCAGATAATATCACTGTCCAAATGATAAATAAAGTATATGTTTAAATGGTTACCCTTTTTACACACCACATATTGGAACACTCTTGACAGCTTCTCACAAGAGCCCTTATGAAAAAAAAGAAGGTGGAGAATGAAAATAAACCAGCAGTTACTTAGGGCTGCTTCAGCTCCTAGTAGGCATCGGCAGATGCAGACAGCTCACTGTTCCTCTTCCTTTCTTCTACTGCCTACAAATTATCCATTCACTTTTGCATACCTCAATTCTAAAACAAGATACTGCGTCCTATTACTTGTTTTTCATATTTTTTCAAGCAATTATTATTATCATAGTTCAGTATTTAGTTTTAATTGTAACAGCCAATTCTGATGAGGGGCTTGAAACGGAACTGCCACATCTTGCTGGAGTTCCTAGAAACATGCATAACCCCATTTTAAAGGCATTGTACATATTGGTAATTGTTGAGACAGCGATCATAGCCATATGGAGGAAGCTGTCCTACTGTAATTATCTTAAATGCAAAAATGTTTTCTGCTCAAAGATGTTCCAAACTGTAGTATTTACAGTATTTTTGTATTTATGTAAACTCATTAGTGGCTTTCTTTAATATTTGTGTATTTTCCTAATTTTCCTTAAGGAGTATTTATAATTAAAATGATTTACTTTTTTCCCCCCAAGTTTCATTTCAATTCCAGCTAGTTGTCATACGCAGAAATATTAGTTTCAGGGGTAAAATTTGGTGCTTTATCACTTACATACATCACCCTGTGCTCATTATAAGAAGTGTACTCATTAATACCCATCTCTTATTTAAACCCTTCCCCTGCCCACCTCTGGTAACCCTGAGTTTGTCCTCTATAGTTAACAGTCTGTTTCTTGGTTTGTCTCTCTTTTTTAAAAAAAAAATTATTTTCAAAAAGCATTCTCCTTTAATAATGAAAAGAGCTTGATGTATTCAAATAACTGAGTAGCTTAAACAAATTTCTTTCTACCTATACATGACATACTTGAAAGAGAATATCTACTAAAAGACAGAAGAGCAGGCGAAGGTATCTTTAGACCATGCAACAATGTAATGGTTATTAGAAAGGTTTTTTGTTCAATACTTTGAATTGCAATTGAGTGACAAATCAAATGTTGAAAGAGTAGGCTTTAAGTTCCTCTGAGATTTAAAAAAAAAAAAAAAAGCCGTATTTATCTTTTCGTCCCTTATATATCACCTGAAATACAATACATATACAACCAATTCTTGACATTATATGAAAACGGTCTTTTCATTGGCTCAGAAGATCAGCTCTTTGAAATAGAAGGTGTATTATCTCCAGAGGCAGGGGATTTGGTTGTTGATCCTCATTCCACTTTGTATTGGCCTCATTACTTGGGCAAATCGGTTACCTTCTCTGGGCCTGATTTGCCTCATTGGAGAAACAATTCAGTGTTTTGCTTTTCCAGTAGCAAAAAGCTAGATTAGAGAAATTCTGGCCATTTGTAGTCAAAGCTAAACTCTTTTTCTTCTCACACTGATACACAGATATTTATTTTCTGGCATTGTTCTGTTGATAAGTTTTACTCCTTTTTTACTTGAAGAAGGACAATAAAACTGCCCAGTAGGGTTATTCTATCAAAATCTATTTCCTTACTGTGCTCAGTCCACACTGTCTGTAATGACCACATCAGAAGTTTGATCATTCCATCAGATTATGCTGAAGGTGAGAACTGTTGTAAGAACTTTCTTTACAGCTGCTGGAAAGGTGAGGGGCAGGTTTGATTTCATAACCTTAGTCTCAGATAGTGGTAAAAAGTTCTTCAAAGCACAGCCTAAAGAATGTATTATTAATTTTCTATATTTAAAAAGGCAAGTTTTTCACACCTTTCTGAGAGCTGCAAGGGGGAAAAATACAAAAAGAAAATATGTCTTCTCATTCCTTATTACTTTGAAATATCCCCCATGGATTATTACTTTCTGAAAATTAATCCCCACACCACCCCCTTTTTTTTTCTTTTAGATTTTATTAAAACCAAATAGCTATTCTCTAATGAAAAGAGACACCCCCCCCAAGTTCAGCACAGGACCTAGAACATGATAGACCCTCAATAAATGTTAGGTCTTCTTCCTCTCCTCCAGTCTTTCCTGCTTCTATCAGCTAAGTTTTGTTTTATAAGAATTTTTCCTGGAGGTTCCAGATGAAAAATACCTCATTTAGTGGAACATGAGTTTAAAATCCTAGATTAATGTCTGTGATATTGGTGGAGATGACTGGCCCCTGTATTTACCACTTCTAATGCTTCATTCCCATTTTCCTTCCTGTATTTCATCTCTCATAACTCTTTGCTCTCTGTGTTGGAATTCTTTCTCCTCTTTTATTCCCTATTTGCCAAAGCCATAAATCTGTATTTGTCCAGATGAATTTGCCCTTATGCACTGCTCTGAATTTTGTGTTGTTCCCCTTCTGAATAGTTCCCAACATCCTGAAGCCTGCTCATCCTTTCTTCTGACCAGTCTAACTTTCACTACGGAAATGCACAACCATGAATATTATCACAGTGATACACTGAAGATCTTTATCTTTATTACACATAACTAGTGGGTATAAAAACAAAGCTCTTCCAAATAAAAATGACAATAATCTATATTTCATAGTTACTGGGAGTAGACTGGCTTTGGGAATAGATCCCAGGAAGCCTACTATCACATTATTCACTGTTGAGTAAAGCTCACCAATGCAAGTGTATTAATTGGGGACCATGCAAGAACATTAGATACTGAAACATCTAAAGGATCTCATTATTAGGCAGTTACAGCAAGGGACATTAAAATATGGTGTTAACAATGTGTACATATCATAGAGAGAATGATCCTGAGTCAAAATCTATGATTAAGTGTAAGCATTAAGGACCAGCATGTGCTGTGACTTATGTTTCAACCAATTTTAGAAGATATTTACAGGGACAGATTTCCTGAAATGTGGTTTTAGTTGTGAGTAGGGAGGAAAAAAAGCAGGGACTAAAGCTATCATCTACCTTCTGTTAGTACAAGACAGAAAATTTGTCGGAAGCATGTGCTCCTTAAATGAAACAATACAATAAAAATTGGCAACTGAAGCTGAGAAGTTAATTTCAAAGGTCTGTGATACTATAGGATTCATACTGAGCAGCTCTCAATTTGCTACAGACAGCTATGGTAAAAATCAGCAAAACCTGAGCTCTTCTGCCCAAAAGACGGCTCTTTGTCAGTGCAATAGGTTTTGGGGTTTGTTGTTTTTAATAACCAACCTCTATTTTTTAAAAAGATTTTATTTACTTATTTATTTGACACAGAAAGAAAGACAGAGAGCATAAGTAGCCAAAGTGGCAGGCAGAGGGAGAGGGAGAAGCAGGCTCCCCACTGAGCAGGGAGGCTGATGCGGGGCTCAAGCCCAGGACCTTGGGATTATGATCTGAGCCATAGGCAGACACTTAATTGAGCCACCCAGGCATCCCTCAATCTCTTTAAAAGGACAATAACTGTATTTATTGATAAAAAGTTCATTTAGAAAAAAAAATACTGAAACTCCTTCCTTGCATCTTGAAAAATTAACATAAATACCAATTAATGATATATTAAAATGTATTCAATGTATTATATATGAAAAATATGGGATTTGGTTGTTGTTCCAATATTTTTAGGCAGTGTTTTTCAATCCTGGGTAATTTGACCCCCAGGGGGATATGTGGCAATATCTAGAGACATTTTTGTTTGTCACAACTAGGGGATGCTATTGGAATCCAGTGGATAAAGATCTAAGATACTGCTCAACATCTTAGAACATACGGAGCAGCCCTCACAACAAAGAATTATTTGGCCAAACATATAATAGTGCCAAGGCTGAAGAATGGTTTCCAAGGAATTGATCTCACAGTGTCAGAGTAAAGGTGAGTTTGCATTTAGAGACTTCCCAAACCATGGCTGCCATCTGGGGTGTTCCGGCAGAGAGACGCAGGCGGATACTGGCTGTGCTTTCAGCGGCTGCTGTTGCAACAACAGAGTCTAAACTCTTTCGCTTAAAATTATAGCAAGTACATTTGCAATGATGTAATTAAGTTTGTGTCAGCACTTACACTGAAGAAGTTTCCATGTACAATATTTTATAACTGGGTCACAAAATGCATCTTTAACTAAAATTGGACAGGAAGTTTCTTTGGATAATCACGATCTTCTAAATGTACATTAGCTAATATTCCACGCAAGGCTCCTTCATTCATTACCAAACAAATGTTAAAGACTTCAATATAGTTTTATCCCAAACTTTACCCCATCATTTTCTCAAATTAAAGGTGTTTCTAAATGCATATATACCTATAATATATTTAGATTACAAGGCGCCTGGGTGGCTCAGTGGGTTAAAGCCTCTGCCTTCAGCTCAGGTCATGATCTCAGGGTCCTGGGATTGAGGCCCGCATCAGGCTCTCTGCTCAGCAGGGAGCCTGCTTCCTCCGCTCTCTCTGCCTGCCTCTCTGCCTGCCTGTGATCTCTCTCTCTGTCAAGCAAATAAATAAAATCTTTAAAAAATATATATATAAATATACATATTTATATATTTAGATTATTCATCTCTCAAATAATAATTTTAAGAACTCTACATAATAGAAACAGCCACTTTCAGGCCAGGAATAAGGACCAACGGTCTCTATTTTCCTGAGTACCTATTCTCTATCCATTACTGAGAAAAAAACACTTTTTTTCTAATATTCATTATTTTAAAAAATGCCATCTCTCATGGAAAAGCTTTTTAAAAAACAGCTTATTTAGCCTATTTAAAAGAAAAGAACAGAAAATAAGGCAGGGACAAGTGAAATGTGTGTGTGTGTGTGTGAGACGCCTTTTAGCCAAAACATATATTATAACAATAAAATTGATCTTTGTAAAATAATATCACTAAGAAATTTAAGGAAGATATACTCCACCATCGGCATGGTTATTTTCATTTAAATCAGTAAACATTTCAAAATCCAAGATCTTTTTTTTTTTTAATTTTATTTATTTGACAGAGAGAAACACAGACAGAGAGGGAACACAAGCAGGGGGAGTGAGAGAGGGAGAAGCAGGCCTCCCACAGAACAAGGAGCCCGATGTGGGGTTCGATCCCGGGTCTCCGGGATCATGACCTGAGCTGAAGGCAGAGGCTTAACCACTGAGCCACCCAGGTGCCCCAAAATCCAAGATCTTAAAACTCTCTTTCCATTTGGATCCCCACAAGACTCAGTCTTTTCTCACTCTGTCTCTCTTCTCTAAATTTAACAAACATTTATTTTTTTATTTTATTTTATTTTTTAAAAAATTTTATTTATTTGACAGAGAGAAACACAGCCACAGAGGGAACACAAACAGAGGGAGTGAGAGAGGGAGAAGCAGGCTTTCCGCCTAGCAGGGAGCCCGATGTGGGACTCGATCCCGAGTCTCCAGGATCATGACCTGAGCTGAAAGCAGTCGCTTAACCAACTGAGCCACCCAGACGCCCCTTTAACAAACATTTAAATAGCACTTTCAATATGCCTGATACTTGCCTTAATTTTTTACAAGTATAATTCATTTAATTCTAACAACTCTATGATATATTACCTACATTTTACAAACTAAGGAATGCAGAGAGGAAGTAATTAGCCAGCATATCACAGCTAGCAGGTGCAAAGACAGAACTTGTATCAAGGTGAGCTAGTCCCAGAGAACTTGCTTTTAGTCCTTTGTAGGTTACCTTTCCTCTTTATCACATGCTATGACACCTCATACTTACCTAGGTCTGCCTAAGGAGTCTGGCCTTGCAGGAGAATGAACATGTGTGAAAGATTTCAGGTCAAGTCAAAGAAAAAGCTGTATGGAATCCAAGAGACGGGAAGGTGGCCTTATCAGCGGGTCCATCTATGGAGTTGTTTTGCCCAGAAATATCTTAGAAATAGAAGTCCAAAAATACTCAGATCTGAATTAAAAGCATCTGGTCTCCTACTTTCTGCTTATGGCATACATTTTGTACCACTAAGAACTCACTTCTTTTCCAGAAGGAGAGGCAGTGTAGAATGGTATTTAAGAGCATGTACTCTGAAGCTGTATTTCTTGGAATCAGTTCCTACATTTGAACTGCTATTACTATATTTCCATTGAATTTCTTTAATGTTGAGCAGAAACAATGTTAGGTTTCCTTCTTTTTGGGAACACTGTCAGATCACATTTTCCTATCTCTTTCTATGAAAGTGGGGTGCATGCTGCTAGTTCTCACCAATACACTAAGAGTGAAAAAGAGGTGTGACATCTCCAGGCCAAGATTCATACAGCAAGTGTACTTTGTATGTGCTGTCTTTCCTGCCTTGTTTAACAACTGGATGCGGGAGATACTGAAGGACTCTAAGGTGTTAAGGAATGGTAGAGCCCGAACAAGAAAGAAACTCGGGTCCTCTAGTTACTTCATGAAGTAAAGTTTCCACCTTGACATTGAACTATGTTTGATTATGGTAGAAGTCAGAAACAGATCTTCATTATATCAAGCCACTGAAATTTTGAGTTTTTTCTGATAACCATTGGCTTTTAATATTCTAATATAAATGTATACCATCAGGGGACAAAATGATCACTTTTTAAAACTCCAAATACTTTGGCTTACAACAGTTTTGCTCAATCTGTGTTCCTTTTCAGAAGACTTTTGATAAGGTCTCATTATCTATAAATTCTTTTCCACTGTTAATACCCTTCCCTATCACCCAATCACTGTAACATTTCTGTATAATTTTCAAATTTCAAATGTTAAAATTACTTACTAAAGACACAAATATTTACAGCAGTTAAATGTTGATTTGTAAACCTGTGAAATGCCAGTAAGACTGATATAAACACTCATAATAATATATGTAAAATATATGGAAGCTATCTGCTATAACCTGACTTTGTCACTATTCGACTGAGCCACCTGAAATGAACAAAACAAACACTATGGCCCATATGGTCATAATTCTCATTAAACAAATTATTTTTAATCCCTATCATCCTTTCCGGTAAATACTATCCTGCTCACGAGTAACAAGGAAATCTTTACTTTGCTATACTCTCACCAGATTAGTGAATAAATCTAAGTCCTGAATCTTCATGCCAACATTTCAAGAAGGGTTCCCTTCTGCTTCTAAATTGCCAAAGAGATATAATTTGAAAGGATAAGGAGCTCTTAAAAAGTACTTGGAAGAAATGTTATGTTCAGGATTTCAAATATGAATTCATTGTGTTCTTTAAGAAGTTTCGTTTTCAGGGTCCTCTGTGCTGGTTCAGTCCCAAAAAGGACAGGAACAATTTGTGTATTACTCAGAACTGACAGATGAGTAGATTCTCCTATAACCTTTTCATCTCCAAATGTCTCAAACAGTTTAAAAACTAAAGGATTATTGATTGATTGGGCCACACTCCTAATAATCTTGACAGTAAGAAGCTCAGGAAAATTTCCCCTTGCAGTCCTTCATGCACACTTTGCTTGAAGGCTGACAGAACGCAGAGTACTTCTGGACCATCATTTAGCTGCCCACATTTGTAGGTATATAATATTTATATATTTTATGGAGAAGACATAAGAAATATCTCTTAATCTTTGTTTTTAATGGTCTATTAAGAAACACAATCTGGAAAACTACAGAATTATTCGAGTAAAATGTTTTAGATAATTGTTTATTTCAAACATGTCTTTAAAATGGACTGTTCTGCAACTGTCTGTCTACAAATTTCCCAAGTGTTTTGATGAATGTTCTGTGTACCAAGACACATTAGATGTGGTCCTTGAGCTTAAAGAAGTTATGCAAAATAATGAACAAAAAGGAAAGAGATATTTCCAGAGGTAAGTAAGGCTTACATAAGTTAAAGCATAAAATCATAGGTAACAAAACAAAACAAAAAATCATTGTTTGAGTCTGTGTTTTAAGAGACCATAAACACTGCATATCCTGACAAATTGCTGTTAACTAGAATTAACCATATGTCCACAAACTCACGTTGGATAAAAAGAAAAAGACTGAAGCCTTGGCATCCCAAGGTCAAAATGTAGGTATACTCTAATTAGTTCCTAAAATAAATTTGCCAAATTATCCACCAATAACTCACTTTTTAATCACAAAGTTTAGTAGAAAAAGGATTTTAAGACTACTAAAAAATTGATAGCACTTTTTAGCTTGTGGAAATCTAAACATGCAAATACATTCTTCTTAAGAAATAATGAAGTAAAATTAACATGAAAGTGTTTTTTAGCTAGTATAATTTTGTATTATGTATAAAGATACAGCTCACAAAATAAGTACAGCTTGGTAGTAAATGATCAAATGTAAAGTCTTCTAGAAAGAGTCGTCCCAAAACTTTTAAGAGGATTATAACTCAGCATAGTCGGAAAGGGATCTTGATTTGACAGAGTATTAGAACAGCATAGAAGCTTAAAACAACTCTAATGTTTATTTTATATGTTTTATATATGAAGGAACTGAACTCAAAAAAATCAAAGTTACAGAAGTAGTTTTTCAGTAGATTTTGGAACAAGAACTTGGTTGAGTCTCATCTGGAGTTCCTTCACACTGTACAGTATGGACATGGAGGATGCCCAGATAATGCATTCTAACTGACCTTGCTAAGTTTTCCAAAGTAAAACAGAGCATAATAATCATGACTGAAACAGTAATAGATTATGGGGTGCCTTGGTGGCTCAGCTGGCTGAGCATCCAGCTCTTGATTTAGGCTCAGGTCATGATCTCAGGGTAATGAGATCAAACCCTGTTTTGGGCTCTGTGCTTGTTGGACAGTCTGCTTGAGATTCTCTCCCTTTGCCCCTCCCTGCCACCCTTTTGTCCCTCTCTGAACGAAAGAAAGAAAGAAAGAAAGAAAGAAAGAAAGAAAGAAAGAAAGAAAGAAAGACTAATGGATTAGTAGAAAAAGGTTATAAAAATCAGAACTGAGTTCTAATCTAAAGTCATTGACTAACATTGGAGCTCTTAATTTCAGAGTTCTAATTTTTATAATGGAGACAATACATACTCATTTTGTCCAAATCAAAGGACCACAGAATCCACAGAAATATCATGGAAATGGTGAATATTGTAAGTTATTATCTCTAATTATTAAAACAATTTTTGTAATTAAATATTATTTATCTTTAAAAGAGAGTGAGAGGGTGCCTGGTGGCTCAGTTGGTTAAGTGTCCGCCTTTGTTTCAGGTCATAATCCTAGTGTCGTGGGATTCAGCCCTAAATTGGGCTCCCTGCTCAGCAGGAAGTCTGGTTTTCCCTCTGCCCCCTCCTACTCATGCACTGTCTCTCTCTCTCAAGTAAATTAAATCTTAAAAAAATTAAAAACGTGAAAGAGTAAGAAAGTATTTAGAGTAATAAAAGCTGTTTCTTTTAAAAGCAGATATGCCACCATAACACATAAATGAACTAAGGATGCTACATTAAACATTTTATACATTATATGCTTTTCTGAAGGATATGTAAAACCTGCTTCATGGATATGTTCTAATTTCAAAGATAATTCTGTCTGAAATTTATATGGCTATTTTTAATCTCAAGTGTATAAACAATTATCATAAAAAAATCATTTGAAGTTGGACTCAATATTAACTAAGGCACTGTTGGTAGCAGCATGTTGCTCTAAACAGCATCATCATTTTCCATCGATTAAGTCTCTCTTCTTTCCTACTACGCCAAACTTGAACATTAAATTCTCTTAACATTTTTTTTAAGTTGTAAAATATTTGTCTCTTTTAATTTTTTTCTTTTCAAATACAGATTCACAAGACATTGCAAAAAGGTATGGGAGACCCTGTGCTCCCTTCACACGCTATTTTCTAATGACGATATCCTGCATAACTATAGCTCAATATCAAAATGAGGGAAGTGACACTGGTAAATACCACAGGACTTATGCTAGTTTCCTCAGTTTTATGTGCACTTGTGTGTGTGTGTGTGTGTGTGTGTGTGTGTGTGTGTGTGTGTGTCTACAGGTAACTACCACATCAACATTCAGACTATGTCACCATAAGAATCCTTCTTGCAGCAACACAATGGCCAATGTACCCTTCTCTCCTCAAATCCAACCCTAACACCCGGCAAGTAACTAATTTCTATTTCATCTTTATAATTTTGTCACTCTAAGAATAGCATATAAATATGACCATATAGTTTGTAATCTCTGAGACGGACTTTTTTCATTCAGTATAGTTCCCCTAAGATCCATCTAAGTTGTTGTGTGTTTCAATAGTTTGTTCCTTTTTATTGCTGCACAGTATTCTATGGTATGGATGTACCACTGTGTACTAAGTTTTTCAGATAAGTTGATGCTTGTTTCTTTCCCCTAATATATAGCATTGTAGGAATCGAAACATTGGCTAGTAAAATCTAAAGAATTCTTCATGCACTATATAAATAAAGATGTTTAGAAAGAGAGAACATGTTTCAATAATGTTTGAACAAAATAATATTCTAAAGTCGGATTTTAATGAAACTAGAACTTGGTTTCTAAGACCTAAAAATGTAATACATCCTATTTAGCAGTTCAATCTGCAACCACAAAAAAATTGTGTCTATGTCTCAGAAAGAGTTCTAAGTACTTTACTCTTAATTTAATCTCATCTCTACTCTATGGCATTGGGTAAGTTACTTAACCTCTCTGAGCTTTAGTCTACTCAATTTGGAAAATTTATGGGATTTTCCATGACAGTGGGCTTTTCTAAGATATTTAGACAGGAATTCAAGGTGAATCTGCAGCTCATTTAAAGAAGGCTGTCTGAAGGGAGACCCATGAACTAGCCCAATTTAGAGGGATTTATTTGAGTGACCTGCCATTTTCCTTTCTGTTCATTAAAGGACAACGGTTAATTTTAAATGTTTTTAATCTTCCTGAAATCAACTTTAAAATGACAAAGCAAAGGCTCTAAAACTCCACTCTGTGAGCAGTTTGAGGTCATCGTTGAGGAGAACAAAAGTGTCATCAAATTCATATCGGCTCTGCAGATAAAAGATTTACACAGAGCCACTCTCTGGGCCCATCAAGAGAGCAACTGGATAATCTGCAAAAGGTTTTGTTTTGTTTTGCTTTGTTTTCAACTGGACAGTTAAAACCTCAAATATGACCTGGACTGAAGTTCAGTCCAAGCATCATTAAAGTCATTCTTTTCTTGTAGCCTATAAATATGCAGAGGATGGGAGATGAGAACCAAACACTTTCCCCTGGAGAAGCTGCTTGGGCCCAGCCAAACCTCATCAGAGATCACTTCAAAGATCAATTCTTCGCATTCACAGAATCAAGTTCAAATGACTGTGATCTGGCTGCTCCCTGTTTCTCCACTGCATTTATTATGCATGATCTTTGACTGCTTAATGTAACTAACTGCAGTGTTTCAACAGCAATTTTGCATTTTGTGCTAAACTTCTATGACCATTTGCATTTTAGAGACTAATGGTCTATTATTCTGCATATTTGTAATATCAATTCTTAAATTTCCTACCAATCCTAGTGTTCTGTTTAGATAGTGAGGTGAAAAATGTTCTTTAAAATATTTATAAGTCTGTACATCACGGGGAAAAGGTAATGTCACAAACATAGCCTTTTGAACTGGCAGAACTTCTCTGATTCTTACCCCTTCTTCCTTCCCAGCCAGGCATCTCCATAATTGCTTCGTATCTTGTATAGGCTGAGAAACTGGCAATAAGTATGCCCGAATGAATATTTTTGAGGAAAGATATAAATATTTCTTGAAAGTGGAATTGTACAGTGATCCAACTTTTCCTAATTGTTGGGACAACTAATAGTGTTAATGATTTAAAATATAATATTAACATACTTTCTATTCTGACTCTAGAGCCATGAGAAAGGAATATCAAGGCAGGATATAGCATTGGTGATAACTGTATGCAATTAGTTTCTTCAATGCCCTTTCTTACTAATTTGTTTTTATGGTAGAGTAACTCCCCAAAGTCACTAACATGTTCTAATGTCTGTGGCTGAGAAATGTCTTTGTTCTCTACTATTAAAAAAATCTTACTCACAATTCCAGAGAAGTTCCCTAACACCATCAAAAGTGGTATGGTAAAAAATGGATGTTTATATCCTGTCAACTTTTGGTTTAGAATGTCACCTAGCATGCTAGTCACCTCTTGTGACTCTAGATCAAATAATTTTCCATGCTTTCTTCCTATTATATACCATCCTCATGAAATCAAGAAATATAAATATATTTAATATTGTGCAATCAGTACAGAAATGAGAACACATATAGAATTCAGTACTACATAATATATATACACATTTCATATATACAGAAAGTATATCTATATTCTTCCAACTAATACAATTTTGATTGATATTGTTCTTTAAAATGTTTCATGAAATGTTAGCATAATATGCATTTGTTTTTTTGCCTAGTAGAGTTCCTCTCAGAAAACTGTACATTTGATGACTATAATCTCAAAAGTAAAATAAATAAATAAATAAATAAATAAATAAATAAATAAATATCTGTAAGGTCAAATAGCCAATCCTGGTTTTCTGAGGAGCATAACAGTAGTAAAACCTTGCCACCTACTTTGTCATCTAGGAAAGGGCTGCTGAAAGCTTAGTGGACATTTGTGTGAAGTTTTGTCTGGGGACAAAATTATCTCCTTCATACCTGCGTGTTAACTCATTAGCTGACCATGGATACTGAATTGGGTGGACAGTTACCTCATCCAAAAAGAAAAAGTTGGATTAGACACTCCATAGGGAAGCTTCCACCTCAAAGAGTTGATGAATCAGAGTTATCTTTTAATTCTTTAAAGTATGGTGATGTCTTTGAGGTCTATATTAAAGAGACTAAAGCAATGCAAAATTTCCCCTTTTACTCGATTACTATTTTTATAACATTTTGCTTTAAAAAAAGTGTTACTTTCTCATCAATGTCCAAATCTCACATTTTCCTCTTTGATGACTTCCTTCTAAGGATGACACCGGGGATAAGCAGAATTCTAATTCTCTCTTGTAAGCTTCCCCCCACTCCTTGCATATTTTCCTTCACCCAGTACAGATATGATTGGAGATATTGCTCTATTCCAGACACAATTCTCCCCTGGGATTTTCATCAATAAATAAAGAGACACGCTGCTATCACAGCTGCTCAACACCTACAAACCCCTCATTAGCTTGTGGACTAAACCTAAGAAAATGAAGGTATTTTAAGTGCCTTATTCAAAGTCTAGTCACAAAACTGCACTTTGCATTTCAGCATTCCAAGTTAAAGGCTATAAAACTCACCGTGACTTATAAAAACTGTAACAAAAGAAGCAGTACAGATTCATAGATTCTTTGTTATTTACATCCATGTTGTGGCAAATAATAAAAGAAATATGCAGAGTTAATCTTTCTGGGCATATTTGTCAACTTTTCAATAGAAAAAGAAATCTTAATTGATGATAAAGCCAAACATCTTGCCTTTTCATAGACTTTACCCAGCTATACTGGAAATTTCAAGATAATATCTTCATTCTCATTCTTTGGTAAATTCCCGATTCTCCCTATGCCACTATTCACCTGCATTCATGTGGATATGGTTTGAATAAATCCATGCCCTCAGATCATCGTTGGGGCACTGTGATCACCAAATAGTAATTTAAAATACTATAACTTCAGGTTTCTTGAGGATTTTATAATGATTCGAAAGAACAAAGGACCAAGGAGCTGGCACATACATTCAGATGAAGTCTTACATTTTTGGGAAAAGAATGGCCCATAAGGATCATTTAAAACACTACACACTTCCTATAGGATGAGGCCTTGGGGCAAAGTGACTTGTCCAAGGTCATGCAACTGGCTGAGAGCACATGCACGAGAGGAAGAGTGCTCTGTTTTACTCCAGCACCATTCTTACTGCACCACACAACTCCCAAAGCTTCCTGTATTTTCCCAGCATCACTTATCCCTTCCCTGCCTCTTAGATATCCACAGCCTAACTGAAGAAATACAGTTCTTGGAGGGGAAGAGCAAGGTGGCAGAGGAGTAGAAGACCGAGATATCATCAGGTCTCAGGAGTTCAGCTGGATGGTCATCAAACCAGTCAGAACATCTATAGACTCAACAGGAGATCGAAGAGAAGAGGAGCAGCAAGTTTCAGAACAAAATAGTGACCACTTTCTGGAAGGCAGGATGCATGGAGAAGCGAATCCGAGGTGACATTTGGGAAGACAGACAAGAGGGGTGAGGGGCCAGCTAACGGCAAGGAGTAGTGCAGGGGAGCACAAAATCCTAACTTTTAGAAGTCTGCTCCCCTGAGGGACATTGCCCCAGAGGCTAAGCGGGGAGTGGAACCCTTGTGGGGACAGTATGAGCTCAGGACCCACAGGTTCACAGAAAGACCCAGGGTGCCTGAGCACGGCAGAGCTCCCTGATATATGAGTGGGGAAACTGGATACAGAAACGGAGCCAAGGAGTGGGTTCTCAGCTCGGGGTTACCTTAATTAAACTGTGATCTGAGGCACAATCAGGCCACTGCTCTTCCAGCAAGGACCCCACAGGTGACAGATCTGTGAAGACCCCCTCCTTCCTCCGCCGAGATGCGTGGCTTGGGAGCATGTTGCAGGAATCTAGCCAGTTTGGCAACTCCAAATGGGGCCCAGCACCAGAGATAGAAATGCTCAGTCTCAGGCTAGGTGAGCACGGAGTATGGCCGGAGACAAGGGAGGAAGGACTGATTGACTGCTTTTCTCTCAGGGCACACTGAGAAGTGGAGCCCCAGGCTCTCTGCTTCTCTGGGCCAGAGACTGGGAGGCCGCCATCTTTATTCCCACCCTCCAAAGCTGAATGGAAAGCATAGAGGGAACAAAAGCTCCTGACAGCGAACCTGCATAGTCTGGCTCCTGGCAAGGGCGGGGCAGTTCTGCCTCAGGCAAAGACATTTGAGAATCACTACAATAGGCCCCTCCCCCAGAAGATCAGGGAGAACATACATCCAAGACCAAGTTTACCCATCAGTGAAAACTGCAAAACTTCAGAGCTAGGGCAATACATCATGTAGAATTCATAGCATTCTCCCCATGTTTCTTTAGTCTTTCAAAGTTAAAATTATTTTCAATTTTATTTTTTTCTTAATCTATTTTTAAATTTTTTCTCTTTCTTATTTTAACATTTAACTACTTTATCAATACTTTTTTCTTTAAAAAACTTTTAAAATTCTCATTGTTTTAGTCATATTCTATCTTTTCATTATATTTAAGCTTATTCTTTGTATACATATAGGTTTTTCTTTCTTTAAAACTTGGGGATACAGTTTCTTCTGTATAGGGTTTCAAAATATACCCTAAATCTAGCTCATGGCTTCGTTCTAGTCTCCAGCCTCATCACATTCTCTCCTTTTTTTTTTTAACTAACATTTTTTCTTACCAATTCCTTTTTTATAATCTTTTTTAAAATTTTCATCTTTATACTCATATTCCATACCTTCACCAAGTATACTCTTATTTTTGTATATGTATATATATACACATATATATGTATATATATGTATATATGTATATATATGTATATGTGTATATATATATGTATATGTATATATATGAGTTTTTCTTTCTTAAAAATTTTGGGAGGCAGTTTCTTCTAACAGACCAAAATATACCCAAAATCAAGTTTGTGGATCTGTTCTATTCACCAACCTAATCATATATAGAGAGACAAACAGATATGGGTAGATATAGATAAAGATGTCGATTTATTTTTTTCCTTTTTTCTCCCCCCAGTTTCAGGTCTCTTCTAATTTGGTAACTGTATGTTTCTCTGCAGTCATTGCTACTCTTTTAGTATTTTGTTCTCCTTCATTCATCTACTCTTATCTAGATAAAATGACAAGGCAGAAAAACTCACCTCAAAAAAATAAAGAACAAGAGGCAGTACCAATGACTAGGGACCTAATCAATAGGGACATTTAGTAATATGTCAGAACCAGAGTTCAGAATGAGGATTACCAAGGTGCTAGCTGGGCTCAAAAAAAGCATGGGAGATATTAGAGAAACTCTCTCTGGAGAAATAAAATCCCCTTATGGAGAAATAAAAGAAGTAAAATCTAATCTGAAATCAAAAAGTCTATTAATGAGGTGCAATAAAAAATGGAGGCTCTTACTGCTAGGATAATTTAAGCAGAAGAGAGAATTAGTGATATAGAAGACCAAAGGATGGAAAATAACAAAGCAGAGAAAAAGAGAGACAAACAACTACTGACCATGAGGGGAGAATTTGAGAGATAAGTGATAATATAAGATGAAACAATATTAGACTAATTGGGATCCCAGAAGACAAAGAAAGAGAGAGGGGGAAGAAGGTATATTGGAGCAAATTATAGCAGAGAATTTCCCTCATTTGGCAAAGGGAACATGAATTAAGAAACAAGAAAGGTCTCAAGTACACAACCTAACCCTATACCTAAAGGACGTGAAAAAAGAACAGAAAAAAAAAAATCCTAAGCCCAGCAGGAGAAGAGAAAGAGTAAAGATAAGAGCCAAAATCAATGAAATAGAAACCAAGAGTAGAATGAATCAACAAAACTAGGAACTGGTTCTTTGAAAGAATTAACAAGACTGATAAATCCCTGACCAGACTTATCAAAAAGAAAAGCGAAATGACCCAAATTAATAAAATCATGAATGAAAGAGGACAGATCACAACCAACACCAAAGAAATATAATTATAAGAACATATTATGAACAACTATACACCAGTAAATTTGACAATCTGGAAGAAATAGATGCATTCCTAGAGTAAACTACCAAAACTGAACCAGGAATAGAGAACCTGAACAGACCCATAACCAGTAAGGAAATTGAAGCAGTCATCAAAAATCTCCCAACCTATAAGAGCTCAGGGCCAGAGAGTATCCCAGGGGAATTCTACCAAACATTGAAAAAAGAATTAATATCTATTCTCCTGAAACTGTTCCAAAAAATAGAAATGGAAGGAAAACTTCCAGACTCATTTTATGAGGCCAGGATTACCTTAATCCCAAAACCAGATCAAGTCCCCATCAAAAAGGAGAATTATAAACCAATATCCTTGAACACAGATACAAAAATTCTCACCAAAATACTAGCCAATAGAATCCAACAGTATACTAAAAGGATCATCTCACCACGACCAAGGGGGATTTATTCCTGAGCTGCAAGGTTGGTTCGACATCCGCAAATCAATCAATGTCATATAGTACATTAACAAAAGAAAGAACAAGAACCATATGATCTTCTCAATAGATGCTGAAAAAGCATTTGACAAAGAACAGCATCCTTTCTTTATCAAAACTTTTCACAGTGTAGGGATACAGAGTACATACCTCAATATCATAAAAGCCATCCATGAGAAACCCACAATGAATATCATTCTCAATGGGGAAAAACTGAGAATTTTTCCCCTAAGGTCAGGAACACAGGAGGGCTGTCCACTCTCACCACTGCTATTCAACATTGTACTAGAAGTCCTAACCTCAGCAATCAGACAACAAAAGGAAATAAAAGGCATCCAAACTGGCAAAGAAGAAGTCAAACTCTCACTCTTTGCAGATGATAGGATACTTTATATGGAAAACGCAAAAGACTCCATTCTGAAAGTGTTAGAACTCATCTAGGAATTTAGTAAAGTGTCAGGATATAAAATCAATGCACAGAAATCAGTTGCATTTCTATACACCAACAGCAAGACAGAAGAAAGAGAAATTAAGGAGTCAATCCCATTTACAAACTGCACGCAAAACCATAGATACCTAGGAATAAACCTAACCAAAGAGGCAAAGAATTTGTACTCAGAAAAATATAAAGTACTAATGAAAGAAATTGAGGATGACACAAAGAAATGGAAAACGTTCTATGCTCATAGATTGGAAGAACAAATATTGTGAAAATGTCTATGCTACCTAGAGCAATCTATACATTTAATGTAATCCCTATCAAAATACCATTAATGTTTTTCAAAGAAATGGAACAAATACTTCTAAAACAAATATGGAACCAGAAAAGAGGCCAAATAGCCAGAGGAATGTTGAAAAAGAAAAACAAAGTTGGCGATATCACAATTCCAGACTTCAAGCTCTATTACAAAGTTGTCATTATTCAGACAGTATGGTCCTGGCACAAAAACAGACACATAGATCACTGGAACAGAATACAGAGCCCAGAAATAAATCCTCAACTCTATGGTCAACTTGTCTTCGACAAAGCAGGAAAGAATGTCTAGTGGAAAAAAGA